>NW_023611715.1:0-82305 GCF_013339725.1 Rhipicephalus microplus
CACGAGATGGCTACTAGTGGATTATGAAGGATACGGCCTTCGCAGCATGCGTGCACGATTGCAAATGGCGGCCAACGCGTCGTTTTCGCGACAGGACGACGCGAACTTCGCCGTTTTTCGCGACTTTCGCGCATTTCTCGCGTCCCACTGCCCACTTGGAAGCATTTTTTGATAATTTCTCGTGCGAATTTCAGCTTGATATTTTCAGAAGTAATATTATATCCAAGGATGCCAATACAGTCGGAAAAAAAAGCGAAAATTTTCCGGAAAACCGTGACTTTTCGACCCGCGTCTCCCCTTAAAGTGGGCCTTCGGCGTCTTAGGTGTTAGTTGTAATAATTCCAGCATTCAGTGATAAATGGCTGCTTGTTCAGTGTGTGCTCTGTCAGTATGTTCTGTATAATCAATGCCTGTGTTTCAGGGCCGAGTGGCACCGGTGGCGAATGCGCCGCTGCTGGCGGCGGCGCGCCGCTCTGCTTTAGCCCAGCTGCCTCAGGGGACGCGCACTGCAGCTCACGTGGTGGCCTCCCAGCCCAAGGGACAGCCCAGGGTGGCCCACGTCCCAGCCCTGGTGAGTGCGTCTTTTCTCGGTTCCACACTCGTACTCACTCTTCGAGGGCACTTGCGCTACTGCCCAAAAGAGAAAAAGCCCGGCACCACATTTTAAGTTTACTCGTATCTAACAGTTCTGATGCATCTACTGCTCTGTCTTTGCTCAGAAAAGACAGAGCAGACAAAGACAGACCTTGACACTGTCTCAACCTGGTGCAATAAATGGCTTATGACTCTCAACTCTAACAAATCTAAATGCATGTCAATAACCCGGCGATCTATTTCTCCCCCCTGTACCTACAGAATTAACGCCGTTCCCCTCCAGCATGTCTCTTCATATAAGTACCTCGGCGTTTACATTACCAACAATCTATCTTGGCACACGCATGTTACCTACATCTGTAATAACGCTAACCGAACGCTAGGATATTTACGCCGCAACTTTTCTCGCGCTCCGCTGTCCCTCAAAATTCTATTATACCGATCACTAATTCGCCCAAAGCTTGAGTACGCGTCCGCTATATGGGATCCCGTGCAGCAAAATTTAATTAACGCGTTAGAATCTGTTCAGAACCGCTCAGTTCGGTTCATTTGTTCTAATTATTCCCGTACTGCTAGCATATCAGAAATGAAATCTACCCTTGACCTACCCAATTTAACTGTCCGGAGAAACTGGCGCGACTGCATTTTTTCATAAGATATTTTTTCACAATCCATCAATGAAGCGAGACCTCATTTCACAACCGTCATACCACTCATCGCGCATTGATCATCAGCATAAGGTTGCCATTCCGTTTTGCCGCACCAAATTCTTTTCAGCAGCCTTCTTACCGAAAACAGCCGCCGATTGGAACCACCTTCCCTCTTCCGTTGTATCAATAACAGACCCTTTGTTATTCAAGACTGCCATTTCTCAGCAATGCTTGTAACTATACGCAGTTTCCAATATCTATCTTTGTCTTGTATGTGCTTGAATTCTTATACATTTTTAGTTGACTTATGTTGCCTTCCTGATTTGCGCATCTGATACTTGTTTCTTTATTTTGTCTTTTTTCTTGTGTGTTATATATGTTGTACCCACCCCCTCTGTAATGCCCTACGGGCCCTGAGGGTATTCTAATAAATAAATAATAAAAGGGATGTCCCTTTTTATTTCTCTCTTACTGTGCAACATTGATCCTCCGTTTGCCATGCCAACCTTTCCTTCTCCTAAGCCCCTTCTTTCTTTTCTTCTCCATCTTTTCATGCAACTTAGACACTTGTTCGCTACTTATGCAGCAGTGTGGAAGCTCTCATTAACGTGCTGCAAGAATTATGTGGGTCAAAATAGACAGTGCATTTAGGGTGTCATGAGCAAAAGGGCGCGAGTCACGTGCTGGGCGCTGGAATGCGGCGTCAGTGCGCGAGACCCGTGATGGTGCACATACATGCCACATTCATGTACGAGTTTGTACAAGAAGGCTCGTGGCACGTGACCTGAGTCGTAATGAAAATTCACGAAAAACATGCTGGCACTGTGCATTGGGGCTTCGAACTGGAAAGATCAGGAAGGTCAGCGTCGCTACAGCGAGGGAAGCAGTAGTGCCGCCCGGTTCTGAAAGCTGTCGGCGAAGAGACCCAGGAAGTGGCTGTCGATCTCGTAAGACTCAAGTGAGGCTGCCCGGACTTGCCGCAACCTTTGACCACAGTTCCTGGTGGGCATACAGCTCTTCCACTTCGAACCAGAGCAGATGTGGCCCACACCACAGTCGCAACGCCATTGATGAGTTAGGCGTAGTCTAATGAGCTGGAGAAGATGTCAAAGACCGGAACCAACCGGCAATGAGATCAAGCGGCTTGTTCGGCAGAAAAGGACCACGACTGTAGAAACTCACGGAGCGTCGGCGGCGAGTTCGACTAAGTGTCGATGCAGCAAAGGGCACGGAGTCGATGTGGCAACACGGCGAATTGCAAGAACGTTCGAGGGTTGGGACGCCATATTGGCTTAGTACTAGCGGCTAGGGCTAGAGACGATTTAGACTTGGCTACAGCCAGTTTAGTTTCACTATGCCAAGCTGTTATTGGATTAATTTGTGTGTTCGCAGTGTTTGTTTTTCGCTTTCGATTTTTTCATACTTCGCTCCTCCAGATTTTTGGTGTGATAAAGGGTGTTTGTTTTGCCACACCCCTCTCCAGTTCCTCTGAACCCAGTCCATTGCAAGCGCTCCCGAAATATTGTGACAAAAGAGAGACACTGCTCTTAAAAGTATTTATTTCTTGTTCGATTTTTCGATACTTTGTGACTTCATGTATATTTGTGTGTAGATTTCAAGTGGGCAATTATTTTTGTAGTACTACATAGTTTGCTTCTTATGCAAGTTACCGGAGTGGTGAATATCTGCACCAGTAGGGGGGCCACACTATAACCAAACATCTTCGAAAGGCTGCGTGTGCGCAAAACATGCAAGAGACAGCTGTGCGGTTCTGACTGAGGGCATGCGACTGGAATGTACGTTTGTATCCACTTAAATTCAAAAATGTTGAACAATTAGCGTTCGCAGACCTGCATTGTCCACTGAAGGGACGCGGGGAAAAAATAAATAAAATAAAAATAAAAAGTGTGCTGTAACGGAAATATGTTTAATAACTTTTCAGACATTCTCGTTTATGTCAAATGGCAATCGTAGTTTGCGGGTGTATGGGCGATGTCCAAAACAGTATTGACCGTGAACTGCACACAGGGTTTTAGACACCGGCCCTCATTTTTGTCAAGTGTAAGCCACTTGTTCTAAATGTAACAAGTGCAAAAATGTTGGACTCAGCATCAAACCGCACCTTTGGTATTTGGCGTCCACTACTGACAGGCAGCTAGCATTTGTTAGGCCTAGGTTTGGGTGGCAGTGGTCTAAGCAAGCGTTATGAGACACTTGCTAAGAAACACGGAGATCAGACGTAGAGAGATCGCACGTCACAAGCTAAACCGAGGCCAGCACGCGGGAAACGAAGTTTGTTTGCAGTCGGGAGAACAGCCGCTGCAACTGTTCTGAAAAAGGTCTTCCTAGTTTGGTCAGCCCCGACTGTTGGTGGTCAAAGGCCAAAGGCTCGATCACGTTTCAAAAGCATTGTCATGAGTGCGGGAATCGAACTGGCATGCACGAAATCTGCACTCTACGATGATGCAGCTATTTTCCCGACTGTTAATCGAACAGAAAAATAGCAGTGGATACGGACGCTCGCTTATGGCTAGGCGTGCATGAAAGGTGGCCAAAGCAAGAGCGGCAAAGGAGGCATAGGCTTCCCTGTCACCTATGCAACTACTCCCCCTCTGCCCCCCGCACCTGTGTAGAACTGCTGCACCCCCACCCCCATCATCACCCCCTCTTCTTTCTTCTCTGCCCCCTCGCATCTCGTTCTACATCCCCTCCCTCGTAATGCTGTTGTTGCTTCCTGCTCAGCTGGCACACGTGCGCTGAGAAGAACGCTCGCTTCTTTGAGGATGTTCTGGCAGCCACATAATAACCGGTCTTTTATCTTGGGGGGACTGCACAGTAAGCGGTATGCGTACACTCTCAAACCTCATTAAACAAAGTTGCGTCTTAGAGAAAATTAATTTCATTAAATCTGAAAATTGTTATAAAGAGTATTTATTCGAATGTATCTGTTGCAAGACTTTTTCTATTTACTTTGTTATACCTGATATTTGTTATATCCACATTTGGTTATAGTCAGGTATGAGTGTACATGGAGGCCTGTGGGAGGGCAAATGGGGTAAGAAAAACTGCATTATAGCAGGTCCTACACTGTATCAGTATGGTTTAAAATGGTCTACACTGTATATGCATGGTTTTTTAAATGAGAAATATATCTCATGTGTCTTATGGGAACAAGACTCTCATCAAACGGAGTGCATTACAAAGCAAATCAGCATATCAAAATTTATTATCTGCTATCAGGACTGTGTACTGTGTAATATTTTCTATTTTAACAGCTACACCTTATACTGCAAAAATGTCTGCATATTTAAAATTACCGTACTAATATACATAGACTCAAGACGTTTCATGAAAATAGATCAAGAAATTAAAACAAGTTTTTTCAAGAGCAAATTCGTGTCACAAGACAACTTTGCGGAAACACTTGTAGCAAATGAATGGGTTACTGTGGCTCCTGTCACTATATTTTCTAGTACTTGAAGCGTTTAGACTATTCGTTCAACAGTAAGGGTTACACAGATGAAATGTCACTTTGACGTTAAGACAACAGTCTACGTGGATTGCGCAGGTCCTGTCCAAGCGTCCCACCATCCCGGCCGAGTATGGCAGCCGAGTTCCGACGGCTGTGCGCCAGCGCTACCTCAACCTTTTCCTGGACGAGTGTGCCAAGTGCTGCAGCACCGAAGACGAAGCCATCCAAAAGGTTTGCCATCTCCTGTGCCATTTTCACAGATGCTTTTTCATTGTGCATTGCAATTTAGTAGCCATCGAACTGTGTCTATAGCCACATTGCATCACGTTTTATTCACTGTAAAGGAAGGCGCGAATACTGTTCGACAAAACGTGAGCCATCTGTGTGCATCACTGTGAAGCACTGTCGTTACCGCTTCCTCACTGAAATCCACATAAAACCTGCACCCTGACCTTAGCTTCAAGTTTTCCGTATTCTTTCAGTGGGTAGTGCATGAGAAAATACGGTAGTTTGCTTTTTCTGTACTTTTCTTTCTCTGCCATAAATGTGGGGCAAAGAAGAGTGGGCCACTTGTGGGACATACAGATACAGTACACATCATCGGGTAATGAAGACATACATTTATTAGTTCCTTTTACACACTGGTGCGCCCATTAGCCGGGTCTTACAAATCAAATAACTACAGTAACATGACAAATAATGTCCTTGTATGCAGATATAACACTCACAACAACATAACTCACCAAATGTACCACAAAGCAGCATTGCCGGCATTCGACTCACTGCAGGGGTGTGTGGGACCGAGCCATGGAATCGTTTGATGGAACTCCTGCTAGTTGTCAGCTAGCTCGCCAAGACCCCAAAGAGGATGAGCTGCATTCATCATGACCCTGTGTAACCTCTCTCCCACTGTAGCACCACTGGTGCCATCGCACAAGCGTAGTTTCATTTCTTGCATGATGGCAACTGGGCTAGCTGTTCCACCTACGCTATTGCGCTCATGGGCGCCATGAGGGGAAAACAACCCCCTAGACTATGTGCACTGAAAGTGCTCTCGCCAAAAGTAGTCGAGCCCGTTGACCTGGCTGCATTTTCTGCCATCAGTGGAGCTTGGCTGCTGACCTGAAAGTTGCTGGTTCAGTGCCGAGTGTGGTGGTTGCATTTCAATGGAGGTGAAATGCAAAAGGCCTGTATTCCAGGACGTCAGTGCATGCTAAGGGACATTAGAACGACGAGATTTCTGGAGCCCTCTTATACGATGTCCCTCATAATCGTGTTGTGGGACGTGAAGCCCCAGATATTATTATTTCTGTGATACCGTGCTGCATGTACATGTAACGCGTGGTTCCTATTGCAGGCGTTGTCCGAGGAGAAGCAGACCTACGAGCGGAGCTCAGGCAAGACCGTCTACCTGAATGTGGCCGTGAACACGCTCAAGCGACTGCGCCGAGAGTCGGCCCAAGACGGGGGCGCGTCCTCTGCTGGCTCTAGCTCCTCTGGTGCTGGCACCTCTGCTCCCGCGGCAGCGCCCGTCCAGCCCACCAACCGGGTGGTCTCGCACGAGATGGTGCTGCAGGGTGCCCGAGCGGCACGCACAAGCTTCAGCATTGAGAAGAACCGCTATCGCAAGCCACCTCCGGAACTGACGGGTGAGCAGACCACTTCGCATAGCCTCCCCTATGAAGTCGTCTTTTGGAGTAACAGTGTACCCAGTGGCTTCTAACATGTTGCAGCAGACTCCCAGTAAAGGGAAATTTTTAAGTGGGACTGCTGCCTAAATGGAGCAACTGGCTCTGATATGACTGGTTTCGCATATGTACCACCCCCCCACCTTCCTCATTGAAAAAAAAAATTAAAAAAAAGTATTTTTTAAATGTATCTGTTCATTTTATTTCGGTGTGACAACCAGTGCTGTTGATGATCGAAACAACAATAAATCAAGCCATTATATCACAAAATAATGATGCACTAAAAGTCAAAGCATAGTTTTGCAACCATGCTAAATGGTTGTGAGCATCGTGAACGCGAACTACATCAATCAAAGTTTAAAAGTCGCGTCTTTCGCGGCAAAGTGCCATCTGTTGAATGCAGGAGAAATCTTACAGTGCCAATCAAGCACAGCGGCCTGAGAACAGTGCAACAAAACAAATGCATGGCCTCTGAGATGGCGGGCACGCAACGTAAAAACTCTCCACGTACCCGTCAACTCGGAGGCCATGCAAAGTGCTCATCGCCCCGACAGCACGTAGCCTGCGAAGTTTGTGCGCCAGCATCCGGCACTGCATTTTTGTTGTCGGGTTTGTCGAAGTGAGCTTAGTTGAGGACACCTGCTGCGCAGGGAGCGTATGGCCGGTATGCTAGCTACACAGCTGGTTTTAAACTTACCGGTCACTTCGTCATTTTTTTGAAAAGCCGGCACGCTGTGTTACCCGTAGAGTCATGCTATAACATATCCCATCGCGAGCAGACAAAACGCGTGGTCAGCTTTCATGGAAGTTGGTCGAACATGCACTGGAGCATGGGAACTGAGCGGCTGGACGACACTTTGGCATCGATCCGTGCACGTTCTTTATGAAAGAAAGTGAGAGCTTCGGGCTACAAAAAGATTCGTCACGCATTTTGCAGCCCAAGACGAGCAAAGTAGTCATGCAAAATTTTTGCTGGTATAACTCCTGTGACTTTTTTCTCCCGCATGATGAACCCTACCCCCAAATTGGCAACAACACTTTTGAAAAAAAAAAAAAAAAAAAATGGGTTCGTTACGCAAGTAAATATGGTACTTTGGACCCTTCGTCTCTAAAAAAATGCAACTTTTTGTTAAATGGAACATATTTTTTTGTCCCTTCAAGTTTCACTTAATGAGAATCTACTGTGATTTGAACATTCCTAATATTTGGGCCTGTTTATGATTACTATGCTGAAGCTAAAATTTTCTGACATTTCAAGTTTTTTTTTTACTAAATAGCAGCATAAAACTGATTCCAAAAGGTGACAAGTTGTTTTTCAACTGGCTTTCTTGAGCCAGTTTTTATGGAACAGCCTAATATTTCGGTCATGCACCTTCTCCAGTCTCTGCAGTAGAGAAACAACACCATGCAATCGTTACACCTGAAAGGTGGAGTACTGTTAATAAAATGCTTCATCAACAAACACTGGTAGTTCCCTCCGCCTGTGCTGCGGGTAACCGAAGCGTCACTTCAATGGATACTTCAGGCACTTCAGTGGATACTTCGCTGACACTAATAAAGGCACTTTGGCAATGTACTAAGTTTAACGTCGGCAAAGCTACTAAAGGCACTTAAGGGATTCTACAAAATGGGATTTCGCTTAAACCTCTTAATGGCACTTAGTTGATGATGTCAAAGGACATTTCTGTGATGATATTGAAGAGCTTTTTGGTTAAGTTACCAGAGGGTACTTTGGCGATGCTACTCAAGGAATTTCTGTGTAGCTGCTAAAGAGCTTTTTGGTTAGGCCACTCGAGCACTTTGGGGACAGTATTTCAAGGCACTTTCGCGATGCTAGTGAGGGCACTACGGTGATGTAGCTACAGATGGCTACTTGCACTCGGGGGTTGAATGCAGAGAAACGTTTGTATGAGCTGTTGGAGGTGTACCGGATGACCCCAGAGCAGCTTGCGGAGTACAACTACCCGCGACCGCATCCAGCGGAGCCAGGGCGTGCAGTGTTCGCCGGAACTGATGGCCGTCAGTACTCAAAATCAAATGGTGAGTTGGCAACTGTGGCTGCATGCATCCTTCTCTCTTTGCTCATGCTGTTCAGAGTGATTTTCAGCTACGTATCGTTCATTATCGTTCTGAGAAGTTCAGTATGATAATAAATGTTGCTCTATGGCAGAGCAAGCCCTGTGTTTGGTTGCACATACTAGGTGAGCGCTGATTATAGGCCATTGATCTATATTTTAGCATGTAAATATTACTGAGTCAAATGGGTTCAGCTATGTTCAGCTGAAAAAAAAAAGCGAATTGTTACCATTACAGTTAAACCTGCTTATAACGAACCTCCATATAACGAATTCCTCGATATAACTAAGTTTTTCAATTCCATGCTGTCGCTTCATAAAAGCACATGTATTTGCGACCTCTATGTAACAAAATAATAGTGGGAGACAACCTAGATATAACGAATTTTCTCCACGGACAATCAAGGAATTTCGCTCCGCATTTTGGCACTTTGGTACGAGCATGCACCTTCCATGACTGCCCTGCCGCCAACAAAGCGCGAAGTGGCGGCGGCGGGCACCCGGGCTGCGTCCGGCAGGCAGACCAGCCTGCGCCCCACGAGCCAGCTTTGTCGCTGTTTTCGCCGCCACGCTCTCATGCGCGGGTGTGCCCCCCCCCCCCCCTCTTCTAACCAACACAAAAAAAAAACTACTTTTGCTCATTGGCAGTGCCACGCTTTTAGTTCGTCACATATATGGGGCCGCACTGCATATGGAGGGCACTTTACCGGTTAGTTTTCCGTGGTATCCGTGTCTGTGTCGTTCGCTCTTCGTTTGCGACGCCGTGCGCGCGCACATAGCTTCACTGCGTGCGCATGGTGTGTCCCCCGACAAGGTTCAGCTTTGCTTTTTTTTTTTTTGTTGCCATAGCAATTATGTATATCGACAGTCTTGGCTGGTATTTTGCCTCCACCGCCGTCATTCACGTATCTATATTTATGAAAACTCAAGAAAGGGAAAAAAAAAAGAAAAAAAAAAGCCGCCCGAGCTTGGCGCCCAGATTGTCACAATGCGCCAACGTGTGCTTATCTCTCACGTGTACTTTCCCTGCGAATGGGGAGGGTGGTTAGGTGCTTGTGCGCACGCACTTATCCTTTGGTGGGGAGAATCACATGCCTTCGTCTTTGACCGGGGAACAATTGAGTTTAGTTGCCGGGCACACCAGGATCACTTCGCTCGCTGGACAGGCGCCGTTTGCGAAAAGAGTCCGCGTTTTAAACACACCGAAGTAACAACTGGTTCACTTGTTAGTTCGCACTCATATCTGTACCTGTGATTTCGTTTCGTGCCTCGTTTTTGTTTAAACAGCATGTTAAGCGTCGAGCACTAAATGTTGTTAGTTTCATCTCGTCCTGTGTATGTTCTTTTCTTGCGTCATTTGTGCGTGAGCAGCGCGCTGTCCGTTTCGATCTGCTTGCTGTTCTCAGCGCTACATTCCAAGAATTGTTGCTATCGCATTCATTGCTTCGCCCTTGCGGTGAAACTCTGACACTTCTTTAAAATTTTCGACAATTGTGTCTTCACTATCTAGGGGACGTCAGATTAGGCGCTGATGGAAACTCTCCGAAACTAGGGTGATGACGAATCTTCGGAGGTAGACTCGTAGCGCACTTTCGTTTTGCGCCGCACCGCGAGTTCGCCGGCTGGTAGCTTTCACGATTAGTCGATTAGTTCTGACAACATGACGCTGCGTTGAACGCAATGCAGTGAATGCGATAGTGAAATTGTAATGTTATAAAAAGTAAGGCTTGCAGCCAACTTAACTCTTTTGGATCCGATATCGCGGAACTCCTACGAAATGCTAGTGTGAGCAAATACGGCTCTCCTAGGAGAAGTGCTCTTTTCACAGACCCTTCGCGTTGAAACAGCACTGATACTCGCCGAGATAGGAAGCGCTCTAGCGATCAAGAATGCCCTTGAACTCATTCATTATTGCTGCTCGAGCGATTCCTCTTTTCCCCCTCCCCAGGTTGTTTCATGCTCGTTCAAGACGGGTGGTTTACTTTCTGTATGAATATTCAACTGCAGTTATAACACGCGGGAGATGTTATGCACTTTCCAGGCGATAGGGATGGGCCGACTCAGTTTATCTCTGCTTCAGCAGCGCTCTCGCGCTTTTACCCGCTCGTGAAAGTTAAGATGCGCGGGGCATGTTATGAATTTGCACTTGTTACGGAACATGGCGGCAACGGCAAAAACCTGCCGATAGTGTCCATATAATGGCTATCACGATAATAATGAAGTTTCTTACTGTAAAATAAGTGTTTTGGGTTAGCTCTGCCTTCAGCCCCCCTTTTGTTTAATTTGCACTTTTATTTTCTCAATTTTCGTACCGAACCTGCATATAATGAAATCCTATTTATAACGATTTTTTCTGGGAATTTATCAATTTATTTATACCCAGGTTTAACTGTACATGCCGAATACTATTCTGAAGATGGCCAACCAAATATTCCCTTGAAGCTCCATTCTTTTCCCTAAGAACGCCCACTTTTCGTATCAGGAATCGTACTTGCATAATCCTTTTGGGTTGTATCTGCTCTCATTTAGAATGTAAAGTCTTACAGGGGGGCTCACTCTATTGGCAGTATATGAAATTAGGCTCTGGAATGATGTTTTACGACAGTGTGATCATTTGCTATGGGTGTGAACTCTGGAGGGGCCAAGGGACCCTCTCATAATTTGAGGGGCAGGGGAGCTAATATTTGACATTAATTTTATTTAGGTGGAAGCCATGTCCTGTCTTTTCTGTTCTTTAGTTCATGTTTGTTAACTCAGTTAAAGGGGGACGCGCCCTTTGAAAACCGAAAAATCGCGAAAAAGTCGATTTTTGAAAACCACATACTCGGGCAGTATGACTCATAAACTGCTCTACTGTAAATATCGATGTCTAATTCATCGCGAAAGTACGTCAAATAAATTTATAACATGCCGCGGCAGCCGGCAAGCGGTGAGCGAGCGCCAAAATACCCCAACTTCGCGCGCTCGCCATTTCCCAACCGCTCGGCCGATCGCCACCATCTTGATGTTGTTTTGCTCGTGAATTCTTGCTTTTTTTTTTCGCCCCGCGGCAGTGGCGGTGGCGCTCCGAGGCGGGAGTCGCTCACGATTGGGGGGCTCGCGGAAGCTTTCGAATGTCCGCTGCCTGGATGCGAAGCCGCGATTGGACAAAGCGCCCGCCTCTCGAGGGAGTGGGGGAACGCGCGGCTCGTATTGGCTGCTGCGCGCGATGACGTAGCTGCTTCTCGGCATGCGCCGGCTCGTCGTCTGCACCGGCGCTTGCAATGCCGGTTCTTTGTGTGCCCGTTTGCCATCATTCCGATCGGTCGTCACACGTGCTCCTCTATCTTTCACCGTCTTCACGAGACGATCTTCTACCGTCCTCACGAGACGATCTTCCGCCGTGTTCACGGGACGTGGATTGTTGCGCTGACGGTCACGATGGGCATTCGAAGTTCAAGACTCGGCACGCGTTCGGTTCAAGAAAGCGTCAGCTGAAGCTCGTACGCATGGCGAAGCTCACCTGCACGCCCACGCGCGGCGACAGTTGCACCGATGCTTCCGCTTCATCTTTTCAAGACGATTGCGTCGACGCTTCTAGCGACGAGACTTCTACACCATCGGCACAAGGATCCGTCGTGACGAGTGAGGCTGGTGTTTCGTGCTCAAGTGCGCCTGGTGTGTCGCGCTCGCCAACCCCATTGATTCCGGCCCCGAACAGTGAGACCGCGTCGTTGACTGTGCACTTCCAAACACGTTTTGGGGGCAGTATATGGAAATTAGGCTCTGGAATGATGTTTTACGACAGTGGATCATTTGCTATGGGTGTGAACTCTGGAGGGGCCAAGGGACCCTCTCATAATTTGAGGGGCAGGGGAGCTAATATTTGACATTAATTTTATTTAGGTGGAAGCCATGTCCTGTCTTTTCTGTTCTTTAGTTCATGTTTGTTAACTCAATTAAAGAGCCTTTGTGGTAAGGCCTTACATGCCTCATCAAGTGCCGAGTAAGTGTGGTAAGCGAAGAGGAGACCTGGACCTGCACGTCTGGCTACGTCGAAGGTAGCAGAACAACTGAGCGAGCCAGTACCCTTTCTTGCTTCTTTATTTCAAACATGTGAAACAAAAACTTTTAGGGTGACACTACACGATTGGCATTACGCTGATATCATTACGATGTCACGGGTCAGAAAAATTCTACAGCCTGATGTCACTGACTGCACGACAACGTCTCTCTGAGTCAAAGGGGCAGCCGACAGAGGAGGAAGAGAATAACGTTTACGCTAGGTGTGTAAATCTTAAGAAACAGCGTAGCTTGCTGATCTGAGGGGACGCTGAAGTGAAAGAATGTATTGGTTTAGCTCGATAAAGTATAAGCTGAGAACTTTAATGTTGTTAGTATTACCATCATAACTTAATTATTAGAGAAGAAAATCAAGGCAAAAGTACCATTTTAAAATTTCGTGCTGAAATCCACGCAGTGACGTCACAAATTGTGAAGTGTATTTGTCGTATTTCGCTGACATGAAATTTTGCTGAAACTTGGTACGTTATGTCTGTGGCCCCATTAGCACACATTGTGCTCCATTTTTACCTATAGGAGCAACGTATAGGCCTTAGTGAACACCGTCAAAATTTATGATGTCGCAGTGTTTAGTTCGAATTGTCACCGCCGATATTTTCTTTTTGAGCATCTTCTAGCCTACCAGGCGCCTTCTCGCAGCGAGCGCGGTGATTTTGGAACTGCAAAAGGGCAATTCAACGAATAACAGAAAAACCGTTTTCCTTCTTAGTGGCTGTTTCTTTCACGCGGCCTTTGCACAGACAGAATACTTGAACCACTGCCTGCCACAGACCTTGCCAGAGTGTCCACACACTACTGCCAGAAAACTAACAAGCACACCTGGCTGTGGCACTCCCTGCAGAAGCGCAGGCCTTTTGTCCCTTCCACTTGACCCTCACCACACTGTGCAAACTGGGCGTGGCGGCTGCTTGGATAGCTGGTGGGCGTGGCTTGCCCGCTCTTTGGCACATGCATGGCTAGACGAGGTTAAACCCAGGTGTTGCGTATCTGTGACTTGGTTATTTCTAGGCAATGATGCAGAGATTTTTTTGCGTACAGTGAATGTTTTAAATTGAGCTTTACATAGTAAATTTGATAAGTATGTTCAATTCTTCAATTTATTTTTTTTCTGCAATCCTATAATCATGTTTTACATCCTGGTGAAACATTGGACCCAAATAACTAGTATAAGTCGAGAAGAAAGTATTTTACTGATGGGCTGTCATGTACGGCTATAAGAAAATTGGACTTCACAAAATGCAAATCTGCTGCTTTCCCTTGGCACAGTGCCACCATATTGGCACCATCATAAAGAAGATAGATCAGAGCTCAAGATAGCCACAAAGCTGCATTTCTCTAATGAAAAATGAAGCCAGCTCGCATTCGAGCTTTATTTTCTTGGTTTCTAGCTCCACTTTCTTTGAGCTCCATCTTCTCAGCTTTAATTTTTTGAGCAGCTGTTGTAAATCATCTGTGTGCCACTTCCCAACAAATGAAGCATAGCCATTCCGTTTTCTTCGCTTAGGTCCTGAGAGACTATTGGTAAGTGCTGTAAAGCTGTCTATATTTGTCTGCACATCAAACATATCTTTATAACTGGCTTTTTGTAAAACTTGTTAGTAAGACAACATGCCCAGCACATTAAAAATATTCGTGTGGGCTTAATTTAATATTAGAAAGTAAACCTATAGCAATATGGCACAGAATGGGCTCTTGTAAATATCCTTATGCAGATATATTTACTAACTTGTGTCCAATTATTTCATTAATTTTTTGGGATGACAATGAGAGTCTATCAAGTGCTGTAACTCAAGAACTACATTGGACAGCTGAAAACCTATTTTAGTTATGATATCAGCATAGTAAATTACATCTGCATGACAAATTTAATAACTTTATGTCCATAAATAACAATAATAGTTTCCATTGCCACATCCAAGAAGATAATGGCTTTCACTTTCTAGTGGCTTTATTCAAACGCACAAGGGACTGTGTGACCTATTAGGGGCGAAGCTCCTAAAGCCGTGCGTTTGTTAATGCATGTCTGTGACCGGTTCATAACCACCTAGTTGTACGACTCACTCAGCAGGTGGTGCTAGTGTGAGTGACAGACAGACAGATGGGTGGACGGGCAGATAGGCAGACAGGCAGACGGACACACGTACAGACAGACAGACAGAAAGATAGACGGATGGGCGGACAGACAGACGAACGGATGCACGCACGGATGGAAGCAAGAACGAACGGATAGACGAACGCACGGACAGAAGCACAGATGGACAGACGCTTCGCACCACTCATCATCATTGACTCCGCGCATATGCTGTGATTTTTCGTAAGCAGCACACATGCACCTTGAATTTATTTTATATCAGTTTGTACGGCAAGTAGGCAATCTCTTGTTCTTTGTGATGTATGCCAAAGGAGGGGCATTTCCGTGGAGGTGAAATGTTGGAGGCCTGTGTGCTGAGCAATGTTGGTGCCTGCTATAGAACACCAAATGGTAAAAATTTTTGCTGCAGCCCTCTCCTACGATGCCTCTCATAGTCATGATTGTGGAACGTAATACTCCAGATATTAATTCTGGGGTGTGAAGGAAGGGGTAAGGGCTGTCAAGCCATGGTTTGTTTCCCCCCTCTTCTGATCTCGATGCATGCCTATGCCATTGGCCTTTGATTTACACTCACGATTAATTCGTTGCAGTGGATGACTCATTTGCCATGTGCAGTTACCAATAGCCTGCAGTTGAGTGCATTCCTTTCTGAAATTGTTCCCATGTTTGCCTGTATGCAGGTTCGGTGCTCCGATGCAGCCGGTGCGGTGCCACTTTCTCGCTGACGGAAGACGGCGACTATGTGCGCCCCGAAGAGTGTGTCCACCACTGGGGTCGCCTCTGGAAGAAGCGGAGTGAGTGTCATTGACCCTGAAGTTCTTATTCTGGCTACGTTGCACTTCAGGGGTCTGACTGCTAAACTGGCTTGCTGCGTCTGTGCATTGCATTGTGTTAGTGCAAGTAGGAGCTGCCTAACCTGATGGATAGTTGCTGCTGCCTAAGATTTAGTAGAACAATGCAGTCAAGCTAATAGAAACATTTGGCAGGTTACAGAAATGCAGTACGCAAGTACGATAAAACAGTATACCGTATTTTTGTGCGTATAATCCGCCCCTGCATATAATCGGCACCACCACTTTCAGCTCACCGAGAAAGAAAAAAAAAAAATCCTAGCGTATTGCCCGCACATTTGATATACAGGAAAGGCTGTACAAAAGCTACTGCTCAAGCAACATAGCACATATGTAGACGAAAAACCTTATTTAGCAAGCAGAATACGCTGTCTGCAAGGCCAGTCACAATTCACTCACTGTCGCTGCTCTCGCTAGAGCTATCACTTGAGCCGCAGAGTCCTCACTATTATGCACAGGTCATCTTCGGTTCCATCCATGTTGTTTGTGATGCAGCATTTCTTGAAACTTTTTCGCACCATCTCACCTGGAATGGCCTTCCATGCCTCGACAAACACTTGCAGAATAGGGCAATATCAGGCCTTCGGGCTCGTCCTGTCGGCAGTCGTAGCAGCCTTCGGCCATCCACGTCGGCCATCCACTCGGCGTAATAGCGCTTGGCATGCGCTTTGAAGGGCTTGTTAAGCGACACATCTAGAGGCTGCAACATTGACGTCATTTCACCAGGTATAACAACTAAGTCAGTGCCGTTGCGTGAAAGGCGGTCCTTCACTTCCTCAGTTGTGTGGCCGCGGAACGAGTCAAGAACGAGCATGGACCTCTTTTGCGAGCATCGCAGCGGGCATCTTCTTTCCATACCGTCTTGATCCAGTCTACGAACAAGTCACTGTTTGTCCACGCGTTCTTGTGTGCGCGCACCACCACACCGGTAGGCAAATGAACCTTTGGTAGAGTTTTCTTTTCAAGATGACGTACGGTCGCAGTTGCGTGCCGTCGGCGAGGGCACAAAGCAAGACTGTGATGCGCAGTTTCGTGTTCCCGCCGGTCAGCACGCTCACCGAACTGCTGTCCGTCTTCTCAATCGTTGTGTCCAACAGCATTTCAAAATAAACAGGAGTTTCATCCGCATTGCCGATTTGCGAGAAAATGTAATTGTGCTGCTTTCGCAGGCCAATTACATAGTAAAACGCGCTAGCGAAGATTCGACGAAGAGGAGGACGAGACTCGACTGGCTCGCGAGCGACGCTGTGGATCCTTCGCTGAGCTACACCTCTGCATTACCCATCTTGTAAATAAACGCGTTCTGGCTCACGAGCGACGCTGTGGATCCTTCGCTGAGCTACACCTCTGCATTACCCATCTGTAAATAAACGCGTTCCATCGTCACAATGTTTATTTACAAGATGGGTAATGCAGAGGTGTAGCTCAGCGAAGGATCCACAGCGTGGCTCGCGAGCCAGTCGAGTCTCGTCCTCCTCTTCGTCGAATCTTCGCTAGCGCGTCTCAATATCTCTAGTACTTGAGCAGCTTCTCATAAGAAGTCGGCAAGCATTGACATATTGTAGTCCGCCGTCTGATTGAGAGCCCTTGCCGCTTCATGAAGCGGTGCAGCCATCCGCGGCTCGCACGGAACTCGTGAGTAAGCCTAGCTCTCTCGAAAGTCACCGCGCTTCCACTTGGGCCATTTCGGCGATACGGCGTGACCTTGCTTCTGACATCTTCGATGAACTTACTAGCTCCGCCTCCAGCTCAGGGTAGCACCGGTCTTGGGGCCACGAAATGACCTACGGTCGCGGGTGCGCAGCTTGTAGGCTCTCTTTCTTCTTTCTCCACAGTCGCACGCAGAACTCGTCCACATCGTGCCGTCTTCCCGCTTCGCGATTTCCAAATTCCTCGGCGACAAGCGATGATCTTAAGCTTTTCCTGTGCCGTGAAGGCCTGCCGCCGTACACTACTCATGTGACAGAACAGATCGACTTAGGCTTGGCGAACGGGTCGAGATGTGGAGAACTAGCGGTATCAGCAAGGTAAAGAGCGCTCACACTCGGCGACAACTTGACAGCACTACCCATTCTAGTACACTGGTAACAGCACCCTGGAAACAACAGAACCGAAATGCATGCCTGCTACCGCGTCAAAAGTTGTACATTAATTTACTGATAATATCTCTATAGGCACTATAATATCTCATTTGCCTTGCTGAAATAAATACTGCTTTATTTATTATGGAACTTATCTTAATTATTATGAAACTTTCTTAGACAGCACCACCTTTTCGGCAAGCCCTTTCCAAAAGTAAACATGGCGTCCGTGACGTAGGG
The DNA here is from genome assembly GCF_013339725.1 of Rhipicephalus microplus. Taxonomy (NCBI): domain Eukaryota; kingdom Metazoa; phylum Arthropoda; class Arachnida; order Ixodida; family Ixodidae; genus Rhipicephalus; species Rhipicephalus microplus. The sequence goes on from NW_023611715.1 coordinate 17,806, forward strand.
ACATGTGGAGGGTCACCGAGCGGCCGCAAACGTCCAAAAATATATACTTCTGGTGTGACAGTGAGATTTTACTCTGAACAATCGAATTGTCTCTCTCCAAATGTTTTTCTAAACGCTTCAACGATGCAAACAAGCGAAACCAAAATCGGCCGCAAGCTGCCGTGCTACTTGCGGAGCAACACGAATTTGCGGAAACTGCCTCCGTAGCCTTCGCTACACTGTTAAGGGGCTTCACAACACAACACGCATTGCTGTGAAGCAGCACTATAGGAAAAATCCTGCGTATTATTTGCACCTCCACTTTGCCACTGAAATTTTTGGGTTTTTTGTCAGGGTTATACGCGCGCCCCGCCGCGGTGGTCTAGTGGCTAAGGTACTCGGCTGCTGACTCGCAGGGCGCGGGTTCGAATCCCGGCTGCGGCGGCTGCATTTCCGATGGAGGCGGAAATGTTGTAGGCCCGTGTGCTCAGATTTGGGTGCACGTTAAAGAACCCCAGGTGGTCTAAATTTCCGGAGCCCTCCACTACGGCGTCTCTCATAATCATATAGTGGTTTTGGGACGGTAAACCCCACATATCAATCAATCAATCAGGGTTATACGCGCAAAATACAATAGTAGCGCTTCTCCTTTCCTTCTCGTGTGCTTTCCGCTCCCAATTGCAGTGATAGTGCGTCTTCCAAGGGACACATTCTCGTTAACAAAGCATAGGCTGAGGGGCTACAATGAGGCGTGACATCGCCACAGTAACTTTTGAAAAAAGATTTTGTGCTCTTTGGGTGCCTTCACTGGAAAAAGGTCTACGACCCTGAAAGTTATGCCGTACTCTCATACGGTGTCTTATTTGCATACTGTATTTTTATAACTTACTAAAGGCTCTAAAGTAGCGCACAACTGAAAGAAGGGAAACTGTGTCATAGTGTCCATCTCTTGTTAGGTGCTACACATTGAAGTCAACAGACAGTTAGGCAAAGGAAAGTATAGAAGGCATTGTTTTCAGATAGTAAGTGAACCAGAGAAATTGTAAAATTGAGGGAAAAAAAAGTGGGTGAAAAGACAACTTTTTGTTGGTAGTGGTGGGGGGGGGGGGGGGTGGCACGCTACAATTTGCACTGCTACGCCGACACTACTGCTGGTCCATTGTATTGGCTGGTTCTGCGTGTATAACCCTGGGGTGGTAGCAGATGTGTAACGACCCTTTTGCCAGTCAGCATTCTCACGTGTGGCGTGTTTTGATGTGATAGAAGTTTCACGTGGTGCAGTTTCGTGCAACACATTTTCATGTGACACTGGCTCCTCGTTCGCAGTTGCGGGAGCCCTGGAGAGTCGCTACAGCTGTTGTGAGGGTGACGGGGAGTCGGACGGTTGCTGTGTTGCCAAGGTGAGTTCTGTTGTGCGCCGACACCCCTCACCATCTTTCCACATCCAAAGAAACCTCACCAGCTTTAAGATTCCACGCTACTGAGCACGTGAAACACTCAGAAAGAATTTTAAACTTCGAGTAATCTTTCATTCAAAACAGTGGTCATCTGGCTCTCTCCAAATTCCGTTTTTGAAAACTTGGGGCTCATCACTTTCTCATAATTAAGAATGCTTTGGCACACTCATGGGGTGCATGGCATGCTCATGGGATTTTTTTCTTTGTCAGACACAATACCAGTAAGAAGTAACAAACAATAAGGCAAAGGAAAGTGAAGAGGACATTATTTGTGCGTAATTATGATATAAACACGAAAAAAGTAAGGTGAATCAAAAGACAATGTGCTGCTGGCAGGGACCGAACCTGCAACTTTTGGAAGGTTGCAGGTTCTGTTTGATAAATGTGAAGAAAGTGAAGTGGATGAAAGGACAACTTATCACTGCTGGCAACCAACCCTGCAAGTTTGCAGGCTCAGTTTTCGCGGGCGGAAAGTTGTCTTTCCTTCCATACGAGCACTGTCCTAATTGCATCATCGTCTCAACATTGCATATGCAGTGAAACCTCGTTAAGGGTGGACGCGGGTCTTAGAAAAGTAAAAAAATGGCCAAAAAATCGATTTTGAGAAAAACGCATTTTTCGAATCTTTGAACCTATAAGCACCTCTCCTCAAATTATTAACGCTAAATACGATAAAAAATAGGTTAAAATCTATTTTCAAACCATCACGGGAGTCGCAAAACAGAAAATTTGTTCGAACTTCCCGCGCGCGCCGCCAGCGAAGCAGCCGGCGGATCGGCGCCATCTTAGGCTTGTTTTGAAGCTGGTTCCTTTGTGCGCGTTTTGCGGGCTCTCAAATGGCGTAGCTCCAACACAACGACTGCCCTCCCCCGTTTTGCGAAGCCGTCTGCCGGACCGCTGATTGGCTAGAGCGCGCGCGCCGGCGAGCCCCCCGTCTCGCGCTTACCATTGGCTAGCGCGGCCACGGTTGCTCGCTCTTTTTTTTTGTTTGTTTGTTTGGTTTTGCTCCGTCGGCGCCTGCTCTCGTGCGTGTTATCTCGTCTGCTACCCGCTCGTGTACCGACGTCGTCGACGTATACGTCTTTCTGCATTTCGCCGGCATGGCTTGGGAAGCTCGCCTGAAGAAGAACACTCGTCAAGCTTTCGGCAGAACGCCGGAGATGGCCGAGGCAGCGCATTCTGACGACAACGGGCTGTCGGAAATGCCTGTTATTGCGGAGGCAGCACATTCAGACGACGACTCGCTGGCGCAAGTGCCTGTTATTGCCGAGGCAGCACATTCAGACGACGATTCGCTGGCGCGAATGCCTGCCGAAGCGGTGCACTCTATTCGGCCCAGCTGCAGCACTTCGTCGGATCATCACGTCAGCGAATCGTCATCCGGCACTACTGGAACCATTCAAGGTCGTGTCGACACGACGTTTTACTCTGCGGACGAGTTCGCCGATTGCTCCATACGTGCGGCTAATTTAAAGAGTCCCTGGCATCGCAGTGCGCGACAGCACGAAAGTTTGAGCTGCTGGACGTTCAGCTGGAGGGCGACGACAAAGAAAACGGCACGCAATTTGCCATTGTTGATATAGAAGCGATAGACTCGCTATTTGGACTTCTCCCCTGCCCCGAGTGCGGCTCAAAAAGTATGACTTCTCCAAGGGAAAAAGAGACTATGGGCTGTGCTCAAAACTCGTGCTCGCATGCAGCAGTTGCGACTTTCGCGAAGAACGGTTTTCTTCACCGAGAGTTGCCGAAAATAGCCAGGCCAAGTAAGGCCTTTTGAAGTGAATTTGCGTGCCATGAAAGCGATGAATACTATCGGCAAAGGGGCAACAGCTCTGACGGACTTTTTTGCCGCGATGAATATTTCGCATCGAGGGCTTCACCAGAAAACATATCAAAGCCACATGAAAATCATGCGGGAAGCCTGCGGTGCGACTGCTGCCGAATGCGAATCCACTAGCGTTGCCCGCGTCAAAGAACTCTATGCGGAGTTTGGCAATCCACCGGGCAACGTCGACGTCATTTATGATGGCACGTGGCTTACCCGTGGACACAGCTCCCATATCTGTGTTGGTTGTATAATTGAAATGTACACTGGTTTAGTTATTGATCACGTTATACTTTCAAACTTTTGCCTGGGCTGCGCCACTGGACCAAAGGAAGATGAGGAGGGACACGCTGCTTGGTTCGTCCAGCACGCCCCTGTGTGCCAGAAAAATGTTGACTGCAAGGCTGGCCAGATGGAAGTAGAAGCAGCCCTACGCCTCTTCCGACGCTCCTTAGAAAAGCATAAGCTTCGGTACACAACAATGCTTTCAGATGGTGATAGCCGAACCTTTCATGCCCTCACTGAAGATGAAGTTTACGGATACATAAAAGTTGAAAAAAAAGACTGCATCAACCATGTGCACAAACGAATGGGGGCTGCCTTACGAACGCTCATCGAAAAGAAAAAGCTCAAGGTGAGTCACTTGGCGGAAAAGGTAGGCTCACTCAAGACAAAATAAAGAAAATTACCTCTTACTATGGCTATGCCTTGAGGAGCCACAAGAGTGATGTGCCAGGCATGAAAAAGGCTGTGCTGGCCACACTAAGGCACATGTCATCAACAGACGAGGCACCCAAACATCACCTCTGCCCTGAGGGAACAGATTCATGGTGCAAGTTCAACAGGGCCATAGCCAATAGTGAGGTGCCTCCACCGCACAAGAACAGCCTGCCCGATTTCGTCTGTGAGGCACTAGAGCCTGTGTTTATGAGGCTTAGCGACAAAGCATTGTTAGAAAGGTGCAGTGATGGGATCACCCAGAATCCTAGTGAGAGCTTACACGCTACAATTTGGCAACAAGTCCCCAAGACCACCCATGCCTCACTGCGCAGCGTAGAAAGAGCAGTGGCTGAAGCCATCAGCCGCTTTAATCAGGGGGCCACGAAGAGCAATGAAGCAATTGCTGAGAAGCTAGGCTACAGTGCAGGAAATCTCTTCATGCGTCGTAGCCTTGAAAAGGATAAAACCAGGCTTCACAAATCGCGGAGGGAGCACCTGCAGAGCAGTTCAACAAAGGCAACACTTGCAAAGCGACATAAGCCTGCAAGAGACACTGCATACAGCCCTGGCATGCTGTAGAATTGTAGGGATGTCTGGGACAAAAATGTGTGTTTTACTTGAAATAGTGTTTTATGTATAAAAGGGCGATGTTTTTATATATAACATGTGTCTTCCTTTGGTTTTCAGTGCACTAGAACAGCCACAAAGTTGTAGACTAGGTTCCTTATACTGATTCAACGGCCAGTACACAGTTTTTAAATGAGCTGTGGCAAATATTTTGGGAAGGTGCATTGACACATTTGGTATAGCCATACTCACATAATGTAGAGCTATACAACGGTGCCATTTTTATTGCTCTAGCTTCACTTTAGCAAAAGTTACAGTTATTAGAAACTTTAAATGCGTTTTTCTCAGTTCGATGTTTTTGTGCACCACACTAAACCTTAGGGGTTTTTCTTATATGTTACTGTTGATTGAGAATGGCAAACTTGGTATCATTTTATTTGTAATAACATTACCTATGGGGTGATGCTATTTTCATTACTCTAGAAGCATACTGTTAATTACAATTATGGATAGTAATGAGCGAAAATTGAACAGAATATCCATTGTAAATGCTGGTCTGTTTTCTTATCTATATAATGCCTAAAAATTAATAAAAATAGCATCACCCCATACAGAAAGCCCTCAGCATTGGGGCTATGCATTTATTTTTTGGATCTGGCTTGATTAAGTTGCCAAAAAGCCCCCAATGAAGTGCATAATTAATTAAATTACAGATGTAAATATCTTTTTATCCACTGAAGCTATTTCAGAAACAATTACATATTTGAAATCAGCATGAAAAACTGTCCAAGATGGTGAGGTTTGGTCAAGATTGAGCCAAAAACGGAAAAAAAAATTTTAAAGACCCATGTCCCCCCTTAAACCGTAGTTGGCCGGAGCTCGGAAAAAGTACGTACTAAACGGTAGTACTGCTTAACCAAAATAGAGTCAGGTCGCTCACTTACCTGTCAAAAAAAAAAACCTTCAGGGAGTGCAATGAAGGAACAAAAAACGTCCAGTAATTTATTAACTTCGCGTGACAAAGTCTGTAATCTTCATTTGACGACGCGGCGGCCTAGCAGCAACGACAGTGGCCTCAAACTCTCTTATGCTGTGAGCCAGCTTTTTCGCCAGCCCCCTCTTCTCAGCAAATACCCGCATGATGCTGACGCAATGCGCAGCTTTGGCCACTGTTGGACCTGGATCACCCGTGTTGTCGCTTTCCATGTCGTCCTCATTACTATCATTTGGCGACACTTCGACAACCGAGGCAACAATGGCTTCGTCGGACATGTCCGGAGATGTCTGCACATCGCTGTCTGCGTCTCTGAAGTCGGGGAAAGAAATGCCTTCCGTAACGCCCTGCTGCTCCAGCACTTCAGCTAGCAGAGTTTTGAAAGCTTCATCTACGATGTCCGAAGTCTGGTCGATGGTGTCACTGCCGTCATCTGCGTCGCCCGAACACACACTGAAGCCAGCACGCTTGAAGCAATTTTGAAATGTCGTTGCTTCAACCTGCCGCCACGAGTATTCGAGCAGATGAATCGCGCCAATCAGGTCGATGGAGAATAATTTGCCACATTCAATGGCGAGAAGAAATCTGCGCAGCAGGTTCTTCTTGTAGAGCTGTTTTACAGCTCGAATGATGCGTTGGTCCAAGTGCTGAGCAATCGCTGTTGTGTTTGGTGGCAGAAACGCCAACTGCACAGCCGTCAGGTTCTCCAGGGCGACGTGCGCCGAAGCGTTGTCTAAAATAATAACTCTTCTGTTCTTAGCCGCAAAACGACGACCGATGAGGCGCACATACTCCTCTAAGAGTTTTGCCGTCATCCACGTTTTGGTGTTGCTGCGATAGATGACCCCTGATGGCAACCGGGAGTCTTTGAAACCTCTAGGCTTCGCCAACTTTCGATCATGAGGAGTGGAGTTTTGTCGGTTTCAGTCTTGTTAACGCAAAACGCCACTGATATTCTGTCTTTTGCATGCTTGTCGCCGGTGCTCGTCTCGCCTTTGAACGTGAGCGTTTTGTCTGGTAGCAGCTTAAAGAATAGCCCCCATTCATCCATATTAAAGATGTCATCAGGTGCGTAGTCTTCCAAGATGTTCTTCATCTGACCATTTTGCCACTGCTTCGTGCCATCCACGTCAGCAGCAGCACCTTCTCCCGAAGGAGTCCTCGTGGTAATGCCGTGCCTCGCCATAAATCTGGCCAGCCAGCCATTGCAGCACATGAAGTTGTCATGGTTGAGCTGCGAGGCAAAAACCAGGGCCTTCTCCACGAGCAGGGGTCCGCTAATAGGCAGATTTTTGACCCTGCAGCTTTTAGCCACTTCACCAGCGCCTCCTCTACATCCGAAAACGCCGAACCGCGTTGCCGGCACCTTTTCGCAGTTGCAGCAGCACTGCCGAGCAACTTCTCTCTGGAATTCCAAATTCCACACACCGTGGTTAACGGCAGGTTCTTTTCGCGTGCCAGCGCCGATTTTTTCGTGCCACTTTCAATAGCACGAATGATGTCCGATTTCTCTTCTATTTTTAGCACTCCATGCTTTTGTCCCAGCTTCGGCATGACGCAAGTACGAAGCAGCACAAGCACACCTACACAACACGTGAAAAACAACGCGAGAGCTGTACGGCACGGATCAACCAGAGAACACCTATGCACGGCGCCAAAGGAACAAAGAAAGCAAAGCAAGCGCACATAGTGTTTGCGTGTTTGTACAAAGCGCCATCGCGTGGACAACACCAGAAGCCTAGCCGGCCAAGTGCTTCTTGTTGCAGGAAAATCCAACCAAGAGATGGCACTCACCAACACAGCCGTCATCATCATCAACACAAACATGCGAGGCGTGTTTCGATCTCTGGGGCTTGCTGTTCTGTCGGGATGCCCAGTGGGGGACGACATGCCGCAGGAAATGCGCAACGGGAATTGGAAAAGCTACTTATTAACCGATACATACGCGATAAGCTGTCATTAGCTGGTCATTAAGGGTAACTGACTGGATTCCCAGAGAAGGGAAGCGGGTTAGGGGGAGACAGAAGGTTAGGTGGGCAGATGAGATTAAGAAGTTTACGGGTATAAATTGGCAGCAGCAAGCACAGGACCGGGTTAACTGGCGGAACATGGGAGAGGCCTTTGTCCTGCAGTGGACGTAGTCAGGCTGATGATGATGATGATGATGATGATACGCGATAAGCTGGTACGGCTTATGCGGATACAAAATGCATTATGTTCAATGGCCGCCGAGTTGGGGATTTGACTTCACTACTTTTAAAACGAAACTACTGTTTACGCGGGTACTGTTTAACGAGGTTTCACTGTATCAACCTGTTGCACAGGGTCACGTGCACGAGGGCCCTGAGCCGAGTCAGCTGACTGGTTTTGTGTCGACGCTCGCCAAGAGTCCACCACCTGGCGGAGGTTGCCCTGGAGTGTATGCGCTTGATTGTGAAATGGTGAGACCTTCACTTGTGGCATTGAGTACTCTTGAAACTCGTCAGCAGTGCTGCTGGTGAAAAGTAAGCCATTTCGTGGGTGCATCTTAGGTGTACAGGAAAGCTCTTTTATGGAACTTTGCATGCTGTCACTTGTGGCAAATTACCATGTATTCATAACCTCTTGCTTTATCATTCATCAAGACTTGGAAGTCCTGTACTTGAAGGTCCAAATGAAGGTCCAAATGTGATTTTCCAGCCCATTGTCGAATAGTTTGAGCACTGCTTCAGTTAATCTTGTTTCGGTAATGTAAGCATTGTAACTTGTGCTGGCACAACTTATCTTAGAAGAAAGAAATGTCTGGTAACGGTAATTACAAAAAAAAAAGTGGCAGGCAAATTACATTTCCAATTCCTGAACCCTTCGCACTGCTGTCATCATCAATGCTGATGGGCAGTGGATTATTTCCAGTGCTGTGGCAACGGTTGGAGATAGAAGAAATATGGTTGTGCTGCTGAATTGTGTGCCAACAGAAATTAAGGGGGGACGTGGCAATGAAAATTATCTTTGTTATTTATGAAGCTAAAAAGATGAAATTTGGCATGCAGATGTCATTTGTTGTGCTGACATCATAACTGAAATTGGTTTTGAGATATCTAATAAACTTTTGAGTTATTACACTTGATAGACTCATTGTGATTTCAAAATTAATTAACTAATTAGATGCAAATTTGTCAAAATCTTTGCATAAGGATATTTACATGGGTCCATTTTGTGCCGTAATGCTATTAGTTTATTTTTAATATTTAAGGAAGCACACAAAATGTTCTGAAATGTTCTGGACATGTTGTCTTACCAACAACTTCTACAAAAAGCCAACTACAAAAGTCTGTATGATGTGCACACAAATATGGACACCTTTACGGCACTCACCAATGTCTCAAAACCTAAGTGCAGAAAACGCAATGGCTATAGCCTAATTTGTTGTGAAATGGTACAGGAATGACTGACAGCAACTGTTCAAAAAATGAAACCTGAGAAAATGGAGCTCAAAGATATTGGAGCTACAAGCTGATAAAATGAAACTCTGAAGGAGGCTGGCTTTATTTTTTATTGGCGAAATGCATCTTTGTGGTTATCTTGAGCTTTAATCTGTCCTCTTTATGATGATGCCAATATGGTGGCACTTTGCCAAGGGAAAGCTGCAAATTTGCATTTTTCTATGCCCAATTTTCACAAAGCTTTTGACGACAGCCCACCAGTAAAACGCTAGTTTCTCAACTTCTGTTACTTATTTTGATATAAAATCACACCAGGATGTAAAACATAGTCTCAGGATTACAGAAAAAAAATAAATTGAAAAACTGAACATTTTGACCAAGTTTACGATTCCCATTGCCACGTCCCCCCTTAAATTGGCAGTGATGATATCCGTGTCTACAAGAGTAACTGTACTCGTATGTCAACCCCAAACATTTCTCAGATGAGGCAAGAAAGGCCCTTGAAATCGATTTAAGTGTACTTTATTTATCCAACTTCTGACAGAAAAATTTTTTCATCTTTGAGAAAAGATATCACACTTGTGTGTACTCGTAGTATCAGAAATAATCTTTGGTCCTTTTTCATCTAATTGTTAACAGGAAATGTAGGTGTACCTCGAAGTGATCTCTGTCTTTTTTCAAAACGACTTTTTTGGGTGTTAGTGCACTTTCTTCACAGGAATTTATGGCATAGGCAAACAAGAAGTCTCATATGTGTGAGCTGGTAACATTCACGTAACTGGAATCGGTATAAGTAGCCCAAGTCCAAGTATGTTTGTATTGTCTTAGCTTAAAAGGAAGAAAAGAAACATTCATAAGTAGCAATTTCGTACATGGACAAGCATAAAATATTGTAACTAAGTTAGCTTATGTTGTGGGCTCACAATTTTAGTTTGACTTACGTAAAGCGTTAGTGGCTACCTTTGTACAAAATTGCAAAGCTCTGCAATTAGTAGTTGAGAAGAAATGAGTATGTTTGTCTAAAAAATAAAATGAAAATTTTAAATATGCTTAATAGCAGAAGTAACTAGCCGCTGTCTAATGAAACATGCTCCCCAGGGCCATCGTCTCCTGTAATAAGATATACTGTGAACAGTTTTGTGATCTTCTGTGGAATTCAGTATACCCCTACTACAGTAGATCCCAGGTATATCGAATTACTTGCTATATTGAACAGTTGATAAATCTCTTTGAATTCCTTATGCAGAAGTAAAGGACTGTTGCACGCATATATTGAGCTTCTGCAGAGTGTAATCTCCAATATATCGAATGCTGCTCCAGGCCGAAGCCTAGAAAGTGCATTTATTCTGACAAAGATTGATCATTTTTCGGCCGTGTTTCTAATAAGTTTCGATCCCTTCTCAGTCGCAAGTGACACAAAGGTGGTGTATTTCAGTGGTTCCGCAGCACTTTTTGTGAGTGCATCAGCACATGATGCATGATATGCCATAAGTTGTAACGTGTGGACACTGTTTTTCAAAGGGTTCAATTGCCAAACGCACCGAAATCAGATGAATGCAAAGTGACTTGGTGGCCTTGTCGCAGTGTTCACATTCCTTTTCTTGCTTGTTCGTGCACAATGCTATAGAGGCCCAAAAAGCATGGCCTTCAAGATCCGCAACCTTATGACGTGTCTTTGGCGTTTTTTAGTTATAAAGTACACCTATCTGAAAATGCACTTTTTCTTGCTTTTCGCTCTCCGCTACCTACAACGCCCCTTGTGTCATCGACATCTGTTTGTGGATAGGGTGGACAGCGTTGTCAATTGTGGCTTGTCAACTTCAGTAGTTCTCGCTTCGTTCTTGCTGAATCTTTTTTCTGGAGGCGAACCACAGATTGAATTGCTCGTAGTGATAACATTGATGGCTGGTGCTTGGAACAACGTCAAGCAAAGCGCCGTCGTGCACAGTTTTTTGCGGGCTTCAGTGTCAGGTGACGACTTCGGGTGTGCCATCACTGCTGACAACAATGTACAGTGCCTTAGTCAGTTTTGCAAATTGTTAGCATTCCCGGGTGCTATATCAGACGGCAGTACAGAAAGGGACTTCATCGGTGCAGATGACGATGTCGCTGTTTCTGAGTGCATCGATTCTGATATCATGGCTGGCTTTGTCAGTGCTGTGGAAGTGATCCCGTGCTGTTACGAATCATTACAGCTCTGTGCTAAACAACATTTTACTGTGCTACATAGCTTGTAAAAGTGTTCAGCGTTAATCACCGTGCTTGTAGGCCAAGGTGCTGAACTAGGTTAGTTTTAAAGCTTTAATGCTCGATTAATGATAACGACTTGGTGAACTTGGCGGCGTGCAAGTAAAAACAAGTCTACGAACTTTGTCACGCGAAGAAGTGCCGGAACTTGCAAAAAGAAGTTGTCACCTTTTTTTTTAAAGCATACTGCGAGCAAATCGTCACATTATTGCTTATTACGATTTCTGAAAGCCGTTTCAAGAATTGTAATACATTAATATAAGCTTAAAAAACACATATTTCTTATATGAAGCATCGATATATCGAACAATTTGCAATTCCTTTGAGTTTGATAAATCCATGATCGTCTACTGTAATGGTTTTAGTTTCACAAGCATTCAGTCATCTAACAGTCCTCAAGGAACAAAGCGCCAGCACACGAGATTTCGCCTTAAAAATTCCTTTTCTTTCTTTTTTTTTTTTCATACTGTGCAGTGCTACACGTCCGAAGGAGTGGAGCTCACACGAGTCACGGTGGTCGGCTGGGACCTGAGGCCCGTCTACGAGAAGCTCGTGAAGCCGCGGGGACAGATACTGGACTACAACACGCGGTGAGTGTGTTGTACAGCTCGCTATTGGTGACCCTGGCCACCTAACTGACCTGTTTTGTGCGTGATGTGCACACAATGAAGCCTTGATAGTGTGAATTTTTACAGGATTAAAAAAATGTATATTTCTTATGAATTGCTTAATTATTGACGTCATCTAAAAAACCAATCAAGTGCTTAGTACGCATGCACTTATTTACCAAATGAATTCTATTATTAAAACGGCTATCATCTGCTTATAACAACAATTATTTTCTAACCACTGCATTGACTTGAAACAGTTATGACATCTATCGTGATGTTACTGATGAATTTGATACCAACGAAATGCGAGTGGTAGTACGACTGCTCTTTGTTTTCAACTGCTCCCACCATGCTCATGACATTGTGCCCTCATGGCACCGACTTAAAATGAATTTTTTCCAGGGAAACTGATGGTTGCGGTCAACTTGGTCACAGTTTAGAGGAGATTCGCAGCAAGTTGAAAGGAAACTCAAACTGCTGTTCGCTGCATTTCTGGCAAAGCTGGCGATCGTGGATGATGACTGCACATTTGCAACAGCTCACGTTAAGCAGGAATGAAACAGCTGTTTACTGCAGTTGTTCTGGGTGAAACATTGGTCACTATTGATGGATTTATAGATGGCATTTGTGCAGCTCTGGAAGAACACAAAAAACATACATCCACTGTGGCAAAACAAGACTGTCGTTTGCTGCAGTCACTTCAGAGTTGCTAAGGATGCAGTAGGGTATGGTGGAAGTGCCGTTGTGAAGACACAAGCACTGCCATTGTGCTGTACTCTGCAGCTCCTGTTTTCGGGGGAAATGCTCTGATGTTCCTGTTTCTCTGTATAGTTGCCTCTGTAAACTAAGGCGATAGGGATGTTGCCGCTTTGTTTTAATTCGACGGTAGCACCGTATTAGCTTTCATGCATTGTGTGTTTGCCGTGTCTTACGGTCAGCATGTTCTGATTATCTGCTGCTTAATAAACTGGGGAGCGTTTAATGCCAACAAGCTATGCACATGCTTGGTGACATCAAAGGATGACCTTGCACAGTGTGACTTACTTAATTTTATGGGGTCAAATTAACCAAGTTTTATTGTAGCCCGCAATCATTTCTTCTAGTCAACCGTCCAGCCTTTCAGAGGTTCCAGTTGGTTTATTATTTTGTTACATGAGTTTTCGAATGCTTCAAGAAAAATAGTGTTCTTGGAGAGGTGTTGCAAATTATTTATGTTTATTCATTGAACAGCATGTCACTTGTAAGTTTCTGTTTTTCAAGTCTGCCGATGCACATGTGCAATTTTGGCGGGGAAATGGCTAATTGTTGTGAAGTATTCTTTATACATGACGCAAAAGTTGTCTTCGCCTTCTGTTTTTTTATTATGGTTGCTGCAGTGATATTATTCGAGTGCTCGCACTTTGATAGCTACTATGCTGACTGCATTGCTTTATGCTGTTTTGTCGCCCGGGTGTAATACAGGTTCAGTGGCCTGACAGAAGAGGACATGGTGGGCGTGAAGACGAACCTAAGGGATGTCCAGGCTGCCCTGCTGGCCCGTTTTTCGGCCGACACAATCCTCTTGGGCCACAGTCTCGACTCGGACTTGCGCGCCCTGCGGCTGATTCACGAGACTGTCGTCGACACGGCCGCCGTGTTCCCCCACCGACGGGGACTCCCTTACAAACGAGCCCTGCGTACCCTCATGGCCGAACACCTCAGCAAGATCATCCAGAATGGAGGTGATTGACAGCTTTCGAGGCTGATGTGCTTGGTTAAAACAAAACTCACTGGGTACCTTGTGCAGTCAGTTAAGACGAATCAAAGGGAAAAGCCATCCTCTTTTTTTATAGTTGGTCAATTTATTTATTGATCCTGCCATGCCATCCTATGAAAGCTGTCTGCATTCAACATGGTTTAGCTCTGCTTCCAAGATCAGAGGCACCACACCTGATGCTGCATTGCCTCTGGGATCCGACTACTCTTGACCAAGCTACGATTCCATGTGATGACGTCATCACGTTACTCTACGTCACAGTTACGTCATGATCATGCTAGAAAATTTGGTGATCTGAGATGTCATGATGATGTCATGTAGTGGCATCATCATGTGACACTAATTGCATTTGTCATGTACAGTGCTTTAATCTTTCTTTGTTCGATCAATCAATCTTTCTTTATTCTAGTTTTATCCCCTGCTATTGATTATTTTAATCAATAACAATTTATTGGTTTTAATCAATAGCAATTTATTTTAATGATTAATTTTATCAGTAGAGTTATCATGTTTTGTAATAGTGTAATAGTTTGTAATTGTTTTTGCTGTATTTTTTTGTAATTGCCCCACACATGTCGTCATAAGAGGTCCCCCTGCCAGTTTTTCTGAAGTGGTCCAACATGCCAGTCCATCTAGAGATTGGCGTGTTGGACCGACTTGTCAGACCCGCGGTGGCTGATAGGTTCTGCTTATCAGCATTGTGGATTAGCCGCAGTATGCTTATGGTTCGAGTGAATGCCCAATAGCATGATTGCCTCACAGGTGAAGGGCGGGTGCGCCGTGTGTGAAGCAGCTATTTATTCTTAAATTGTGACTGATTGTGGTATATTTGTATAGCTACCCTCATACCATGCGCTTAGCATCGCCAAGGAGGTGGCTGAATTTGCTCTGCCAAGTGGTGACGCAATGCCTTTCATTGTGCGCAGTGGATGGTCACGACAGCCAAGAAGATGCAGCCGCCTGCATGGAGCTGATGCTGTGGAAAGTGCGTGACGACCTCAAGAAAGGTGCACGATGATCGCTTGGATGTCTCCAGCAATACCAAACATGGCTGCTAGAAAGAGCAACACTCGATCCACTTCGCTGGAGCAGGGAGTGTGACCGGCCTTGTCCGCTGGCGTTGCGAAAAGACTGCACTGTTGGCTCAGGCGGTTCATGACAAGCTGCTTGCTAAGAACAATTATAGAAGTGTCAGAGTATTCAAAGCCTGCGGTGGTTTCAGATTACCCCGGGTTCGTCCCCACCTGAGAACCTGCCTTGCGAGAGCAATGCTAGCAGTTCTCACAGACGAAGTTGAGGCACACCCTGAAAAAACCACGTGTATTTGATTGCGTTGAAATAATGCTTCATCCACCTAAACTTTGAAATGGCTGCTCTCGCTCTAAAAGCAGTGTACTGATTCAGAAGCGAGTGGGTTTGAACAAATTCTAAAGCTTTTACAGATATGGGGGCATGGAAAAAATAAATGTCTGACAGAAAAATTTTATCCTTAAATTAGGGGAAAAGAAGCATGAGTACTTTTCAGTGTCGTCTGGGATTTTTATGAAAGCTGCCACACGAAGCCGCATGAGAAGCTTGGCAGTGACTTTAAATTTCGCGAGTATTTGTTGCACAGACTTGTGTCTGATTGCTTTTCTTGCCGCGCTTCCAAAGGTCACACGTGTTTAACTTTGAGGAAGGCAGAGTCTGAGATAAGTGTGATAAAGGATGTCTTTTATGTGTTTTGTTAAAGTAGATAAAGTTGCAAGAGAAGGAAAGGGTGAGTTCTGTTCGCTTAGTGCCTGTCGATTAAAATGTAAGTGATAAAGAAGTCACCCCTTTCTCACTTGCCAAGCACAGCTTCTTGACTTTGTGAGCATGCGAAGCACTGCGATCCGCGCCTTCATTACACCTAGCACCTCTTGGGTGGTGTGCATTGCCAGTGCTGGTCGCCTTTGGAATGCACGCTGCTGTCATTGCTCCCATGTCCCATTGTTAGCATGGCTGGGGTCGTGTTTAAGACGGGGATTTGTAACCGATATTTATGTATATATTCCATACACTGTTGTCTGTTCTTGCACTTGTTTTCCCTCTCCTTAATGAGCAATACAAGATGTACCACATCCAATAAACGTGTTGTTTCGAAGTTACTCGTCTCGTCTGTTTGGTCGAAATCACTTGCACGCAGAGTGATGCACTACTGCAAGTGACACAAGGTGCTTCCCCACCAAGCACTCTCTATCAAGCTCTTGCAGTTTTCCACATATTCCCCCCCCCCCAAAAAAATCCTTCCACAAGGATAAAACTGGTGCAAAAGGGGTGGACCTGGTTCAAGCTAAAAGTTATGTTCGATATATGTGATACTGGAGCATAAGTTAAGCTGTAATGAACTGTCAGGATAATTATGGAAATAAATAAATGAGTTCATTTAAAGAGCAGACGGTTGCTTTGTAAGCAGCTGGGAACGTTGTGGTACCTGGTGGAGCAGGTCTCAACCACGTTTTTTTTTTATGCGGCCTCTGAGATGCGCTTCAGCAGCATGAAGGAATGCGAAGTTAAACCTAGGAAAACACTAGAGCAAACGAACACTGATGTGCTGTTACCAGGTAAATTAAAGTTTATGGGCACCTCGAATTTATTCTCTCGAGAAGTTCCTTACTATGCTGTCAGAACTGCAGTTCATGTAACCTACGACCTCTATTGTAACACTTGACAGCTGCTAGTGTGTATTCTTATTGAGCTATACTAGCATGTCATTTGGTACTGCTTCTTCGGCCGCTCTGGGTAATGCTGCCTGGATGGTTTTTCTTGGTCACTTGAGGTCTTCCAAAGGGACGATCTAATGGGTGCCCATCATGCTAGAATATACACGGCTTGTGTGCCTAATAGCGCTATTAAATGCGAAGCATTTCTTAGCGAACCTCGGCGACTTTCAGCGTATCTATCTATCTATCTATCTATCTATCTATCTATCTATCTATCTATCTATCTATCTATCTACCTACCTACCTACCTACCTACCTACCTACCTACCTACCTACCTACCTACCTACCTACCTACCTACCTACCTACCTACCTACCTCTATCTATCTATCTATCTATCTATCTATCTATCTATCTATCTATCTATCTATCTATCTATCTATCTATCTATCTATCTATCTATCTATCTATCTATCTATCTATCTATCTATCTATCTATCTATCTATCTCCTTACGACATTTAGTTCTCCTGGCCGTTTCGATAATGGTATCGATACCAAACTTGGTATGCCATGACATGACTGCATGACGAGCATAAATGACTAGTCATAACATGAAAATCATGAAATTCATGTCATGATTTACATTTTATGGTCTTGCGGTGGTTTCGTTCACATGACATGTTGCAAAACTGGCATGTAGGACGTGACTGCATTGTGAACATAAGTGACAGACCCAAACGCAGAAATCGTGACATGCATGTTATCATTTTTATGTTATCACTACTCATGACTACACACCACGCTCATGGTATGCTCGTGGCCGTTTCGTATCTAACAAATTTGGTGTTGCGGGATGTGAATGAATGATGAAGGTATATGTGACTGGTGCAAACATAATCATCAGTGCAGGTGCGTGTCTTGTAACGACATGACTACATGCCACGCTTATGATGCGCTCGCGGCCGTATCACTAGCGTCACATGTACCAAATTTGGTATTACATAACGCGGACGGACGACTAGGTAAAGGACACGTCCCAAAATGATAATCGTAACATGCGTGTCATGTAACAACATGACTACATGCGACACTCAAGGCGCCAATACACTTCGACGTCACCCGGTGCGCGTGCGCGCCGACGTTCGTTTCGCCGTGTCACGCTGGCGATGCAACGCCAGGCGCGGATCTGCGCCTGCGTTGCTTTGATGCATGCGTGTTTGAGCGCACCCGGCGTCCCTCCATCACGAAGACAGGCAGATGCAGTGTTGTCTGTGTAACGTCATGGGCGCGAAATGCAGCATGTTGCATTTAGCGCTGGTTGTCGTGGGGCCGCGCCGACGGGCGCTGGTTGCACTGGTCGAGTCTGGCATCCGTTTTGCTAGCGCAGCGTCGCTGCGCCCAGCGTGCGCGCTCGTCAACGTTAGGTCGGGGCATATTGGGCCCTTTATGATGTGCTCGCGGCAATTTCGCTAGCTTCACATACATCAATTTTGGTGTTACGTGACGTTTATGAATGACGAAGGTATATGACTGGTGCAAGCATGATAACCATGACACGTGCCTTGTAAGAACTAACATGATACCATGCTAATGATGCGGTTGCGGCCGTTTCACTTGCTCCACATATACCAAATTTGATATCACCTAATGTGGATAGACAACGAAGGTAAATGATATGTCTATACATGATAATCATGATATAGTGTCATGTAAAGTGCATTTTTGAGGAAGGCAAAGCCCGACCACAGGACTAAAGTGAACTAGCCCGACACGACTTCCTTGCACTATGGTGGCTAGATGGGGAGGTGTCGGCACCGGGCAGCCTGCGCTGCGAGAGGAGATGCGCCAGTGTTCCATGACGCTGTTAGGTGGCCACTTGTCGCCACGGAGATGCCTTCATGCTCGTGGTGAAGAGCTGCCGTGCGGCCACTGCCTTCAGTGATTTCTTTTTCCAACGTGGCCGTGCTCGCTACAGCTATGGTGATTGAAAAGAGACAGAGACACTGCTTTGCTCCAGGATGTACTGCCGGGTATTTTTCCGCCAGAAACCAAGGTAAAAAAATGGCAGCATATCTATGGATTGAATGATGGAGAGTGGGGCGAAGCATTCGTCCGTCCATTCGTTCTTGCTTCCGTACGTCCATGCGTCCATCTGTGTGACCGTCCGTGCATCCGTCCACCCGTCCGTGCGTGCGTCTGTTCGTGCGTCCGTCCCTGCGTTCGTACATGCATTCGCCCTGTGTCCGTTCATGCGTCCATCCATACATCTGTCTGTGTGTCCGTTCGTCCATCTATTCAACACTCCAAGTACCACCATCTCGCTTCTTTTCATCATATATTCGATAGATGGATGGATGGATGTATATGGCTGTACCCTCTAGATCGGGCGGTGGCTAGCGCCACCAAGCCGTAATACTTAACGAACCAAAAACGAGATTTATTTTTCCCCTTAAGTAGGGAGGTTGAGGATTCGTACTTTGCAGTGAAGGATTTAATTTTCACTCGTGCCTTGACTTTCGCCATCAATCAGATAACCTCCTTCTAGGTAATTCTACCCGCTTAAAGTCTATTTTGCCCTCACTGTCCTAAACCCCAGTGCTTTGAAAAAACTCTGCACCATCATCCTGAACTATAGGGTGAAGCACTTACAGAACATTATCAAGTGTTCCGCAGTTTCTTCTTCTCCACACGCACTACATACCGTGTCTACCCCTTCGTATTTGGCCCGATATGTCTTGGTGCGCAATACTCCCGTTCTGGCCTCAAACAGTAGAGAACTACCGGAGTATTATCATAGAGCCTTTTCTTGGCAATTCCTGCTTAAAGGTTCGATAGATCTTTAGTTCGGACTTCTTGATTACCCGGAGTATTATCATAGAGCCTTTCCTTGGCAATTCCTGCTTAAAGGTTCGATAGACCTCTAGTTAGGACTTCTGATATGCCAATTCTCCACGCATCGGTCTCAGGTTCCTTCTCTTTTTCTTAACCGATAATTCTTTTTGGTTTGGCTCTCTTAACTTTCTCATTCCACCAGCTTTTGGGTCTGTGTCTTTTTTTCCGGGGTGACTTGTCACGTGCCTTAGCAAGCTCTAGCTGAAACAATCTAACTAGATTCGTGTATGTCCACACTGTTTTATTATCCTCAGTGATTGCTTTCTCACTTTGTTTAGTGGCTGTTTCAATTTGCCTTTCTGAATAAAAATTTTCCTGTAGTTGCTCATCTTGTCTCCTTCCCACTTTCACTGCTCTACCAAAACTTAGCTTGATACGTTTGTGATCACTACCCAGACTTCTAGAGCCACTTTCATCTATGTGCATTCCCCTGAGCTTATCATACATGCTATGTGACATCAGTGCGTAACTATTGTCGACTGTAGCCTTCCTACTTCCCGTCTTATTTGCCCTTCACACTTCTCGGTACTGTTGCAAATGATCAAATCAAGCTTTTCACACATATCCATGATCGTTTTGCCGGCCGGGTCGGTATACCGATCTATATCTTCTATGTGTGCATTCATGTCTCCTAGTATAATTATCTCGCACTCTCTTCCTAACTCCTGAATGTCCTTTGATATACACTCCACCATCGCCTGGTTTTCCCCTCTGGCCTTTGCTTCCGTCCACAAGTACACGAAACCAAGGAGTGTGAATTGCCCTGCCACTTTCCCTTTTAGCCATAAATGTTCCTTGCACTCCTGCTTGACCCTTTGCCAGTCTGTACTTTTATGATTGAATGCCCCAATACCACACCCCTTTCTGCTGCCTTCTGTTCTATTACAATAATCCCACTCGTCCGCATTGTTAGCAGGTTGTTCCGTGTCCCTGAGATGTGTTTCTACAAAACCGTATAGCATCGACCTTTCCTCCCTTATAGCTGTTCTTCAATTTCTTCTCACTTCAGCCTGTTCCTACCACCCTGCATGTTAATATACCCTATGTCTGACTTGGCTCGGCGCTCGTGGCTATACGTCTATTTCTGCCCCGGACCCTACCTATCTTAGATACTGGTGCCACTTTGGAATCGTATCTGTCCATACGACCTGTCAAAGAGTCTCCCTGGTTGTTTTCCTCGTTACTAGCTATCCTACACCCTGAAGGGCCCGCTTGCCCCCCAAAAAAGCTACTGCACATCCTGCAAGCCGCCAACCCACCTCATGACCTAGCCGCTCATCGAAGTGAATTCTGTCTCGTTGAAAACCACCCCACCTATGCACCTCTCTGTTTATTTCCACCACCTCAAAGCCTTTCTCTCGACTCATCCGCCATATCTCTTGGTTTGCGTTGACAACCGCTCTTTGCAGGTTGCTATCTCGTACCGGTAGCTCAGGTATCGTGCATATCCCTACCTGTACCTGAGGAAGTGGCGCGCATGTCATTGACGCCTTTCGCCAGTGTAGTTCCTAGTCCAGCTGTATCTTCATTTAAGACATCGTTTAAACCGCCTGGAATTATCACGAGGTTTCGTCTATCAGCTGTAGTTTTGAGTTTTGCGCACGCTTGTCTCATGACTGCTTCCAGCTTGCGTCCTGGGAACGCCCCTACTGCAACCCTCTTGTCACCTCTTACTCTCTCTTTGATGGCTTCTGTGCATCGATTTAAATTCGAGTCCCCGGCGATTATCACATGCTGTGACTTTTCAGCTGGAGTGCCCTGCACCTGTGGGTTACTTGCATCTGTGACGCCGACTGCTTTGTCCTCTCCCAGCCCCACCACTACTTCGCTGAAGCTGGGCCTTGCGACAATTGAACTGGCTGAACCTGTTTTTTCCAAACTTGCTAGCTCATTCTTCTCCTCTGTTCTGGTTGCCGGTTCCCTACTGTTCTCTCCGTAGGCCACTCTTCTGTTAACCTTGGCTAGTGCTTCCTCGGCGGACTTCAGCCTTTCTCCCTTTGCCCTCGTTTTGCCTTGCTCTGTCGCTAACGCAGTCTCGAGCTCGGTGATACTCATCAGCAGGTCACTCTGGGTAACCACCATTTTCTTCATTTTTTCTTCGACCTCACATTGCCTACACTTCGCGTCAGCCTCTTCTCCTTCCGCTTGTACACTTGGGTCCACTTTCAAACCAACCCCACATCCTGAACACTTCACAGGCTTTTTAACCATGTCTTTCCGACACCAATTCTCCCTATGACTCGTCTCGCTCGATAATTACAAAACTCGAGTCCTGCCCTACGAAAAAGAGAAAGTCTAAGCTCTACTACAAAAATTTGCGTGTTCTATGTACGTGCACCTCCCCCAAGTGGTGGCAAAAGAAAAAGAAAAACAACAACAATGAAAAACAAAACAAATCAACACACACACACGCACAAACTAATAAATACCTGGTGACTGACCCCCAAAAAAGCCGTACAATAAAATAAGTGCTACAGGGATTTTAACTGCTGCCCTATAACTATAAAAGAAGTTCAAAACATGCATACATGGATGGATGGATGGCTGAAGGTGGATGGATGTATATGGCGGTACCCTTTAGATCGGGCGGTGGCTAGCACCACCATGCCGTGATACTTAAACAACCAAAAACTAGATTTATTTCTTTTCCTTAAATAGTGAGGTTGAGGGTTCGTACTTTGCAGTGAAGGGTTTAATTTTCACTCGTGCCTTGACTTTAGCCACCAATCAGATAACCTCCTTCTAGTTAATTCTGCCCGCTTAAAGTCTATTTTGCCCTCACTGTCCCTAAACCCCAGTGCTTTAAAAAACTCTGTGCCATCGTCCTGAATTATATGGTGAAGCTCTTTACAGAACATTATCAAGTGTTCCGCAGTTTCTTCTTCCTCTCCACACGCATTGCATACCGTGTGTACCCCTTCGTATTTGTCCCGATATGTCTTGGTTCGCAATACTCCCGTCCTGGCCTCAAACAGTAGAGAACTACCCCGAGTATTATCATAGATCCTTTCTTGGCAATTTCCTGCTTAAAAGTTTCATAAATCTCTAGTGCGGACTTCTTAACAATGCCAAGTCTCCACATATTGGTCTCGGCTTCCTTCACCTTCTTCTTAACCGATAATTCTTGTTGGTTTGGCCCCCTGCTGCTTTCCAAGTATTTACCAGTCAATTTTCTGGTTCGCTTCCGCAATTTTGTATCGACATTCTTCATGCACAAGCAGCTGAATACCTTCCTAGCCCGACGCTCCTCCCCCATTTCTCTCAATCGCTTCTCAAATTTTATGTTGCTGCTAGCTTCCCTGCCCTCAAATGATGTCCATCCCATATCACCTTGTACTCCCTGATTTGGTGTATTCCCGTGATCTCCTAAGGCAAGCCTACTTATTCCACGTTGCTTAATTTCTAATCTTGCTTGAACTTCTGATCTCATGCACAAGACCACATTGCCGAACGTCAGACCAGGAGCCATGACCCCTTTCCACAATCCTCTCACAACATCATACCTATTGTAATTCCACAGTGCCCTGTTTTTCATTGCCGCTGCATTCCTCTTACCTTAGTCGTCAAGTATATTCGTGTTCCCTCAGGTACTCGGTCCCATTGCTTATCCATACGCCCAGATATTTGTATTTGTCTGTTATCTCTAGCGTGACCTCTTGTATTCTAAGCTCACTACCTTCATTGTCATTAAATATCATGACTGCTGATTTTTGCTTACTGAATCTGAAATCTAACCTATCTCCTTCATTATGTCCACCAATCTCTGCAAATCTTCCTTGTTGTCGGCCATTAGCACTATATCATCCGCGTACATCAATGCTGGTAGTGCCTGTTCAATGAGTTTTCCTTGTTTGAAGAAATAGAGGTTGAAGCCCAGTTCTATTCCTTCTAATCTAGCCTCTAATCCTTGTAGGTACATCATGATAATAAGGGTGACAGGGGACACCCCTGCCTAAGCCCCCGTTTTACCTCTGCAGGCTTGGATACCTGTTTTTCCCACTTTATAATTACCTTGTTACCTTTATAGATATCCTTTAAAGATTAGTGACTACATCTTCCACGCCTAGTGAGTTCAGTATTCCCCCAATTCCTCTTGAACCACGCTATCGTACGCTCCCTTGATATCCAAAAATGCTAGCCACAGGGGCCTGTGTTCCTTTTCTGCTATTTCGATTCACTGCGTCAGTGAGAACAGATTGTCTTCCAACCTCCTGTGTTTCCGCAACCCATTCTGCAGTTCCCCCAGCACCCCTCATCCTCTATCCATGCCTGCAGTCTTTCCTTTATAATCTGCATCGCCAGCCTGTAGACCACTGATGTCACTGTTATAGGACGGTAGTTGTTTATGTCAGCTTTGTCCCCCTTTTCTTTATAGATCATGCTCATCCTGTTAAGTTTCCATCTATCGGGAACTTTTCCATTGATTATTATTTTGCTCACTGTCTCTCTCAAAGCCTGCTTAAACTTTGGACCTAATGTCTTTATCAGCATAATTGAATGCAATCTGGGCCTGTTGATGTACAACTAGGAACCTTTTTCTCAGCCCTTTCCCTCTTGTTGTGAAAATGGAGCCATTGCGCCACTTGATTCATTCTTGTCTATTGTGGTGCATAAAGCACTTCTTTGTTGAAAATTTTCTGTCACCCTTGTTCTTATATATTCAATAGCTTCGTCCCCTTCTAGCCGAGCACCTTGAGCTGCAGTTATAAACCTCTGCTCTAGGCTCGTCTCATTTCTTAGGGAGTTTAGATGGTTCCGAAATTTCGCAGCAGCCTTTCTATCTTTTTTGTGTACTTCTGCAAGCCACTGGGCTCCCTTTCTTCTAATCTTTTCATTGATATATAAGAAGGGGTGCATCCTTTCTAAGCTTAGAAAGATTTCCCATTTTCTTTCAACATCATCCCTCGGTTCCCCCGCTGCTTAGCATGTCTGTGTTCCCTAGAAGCTTCCTGACGTGTTGCTATGGCTCTCTTAACTTTCTCATTCCACCAACTTTTGGTCTGTGTCTTCTTTTCAGGGGTGACTTGTCACGTGCCTTAGCAAGCTCTAGCTGAAACATCTAACTAGATTCGTGTATGTCCACACGTTTTATTATCCTCAGTGATTGCTTTCTCACTTTGTTTAGTGGCTGTTTCTATTTGCCTTTCTGAATAAAAATTTCCTGTAGTTGCTCATCTTGTCTCCTTCCCACCTTTACTGCTCTACCAAAACTTAGCTTGATACGTTTGTGATCACTACCCAGACTTCTGGAGCCACCTTCTTCTATGAAAATTCCCCTGAGCTTATCATACATCCTGTGTGACATCAGTGCGTAATCTATCGTCGACTGCAGTTTTCCTACCTCCTATGTTATTTGCCCTTCACACTTCTTGGTACTGTTGCAAATGATCAAATCAAGCCTTTAACACATATCCATGATCATTTTGCCTGTCGGGTTGGTATACCCATCTATATCTTCTATGTGTGCATTCATATCTCCTAGTATAATTATCTCGCACTCTCTTCCTAACTCCTGATTGTCCTTTGATATACACTCTACCATCGCCTGGTTTTCCTTTCTGGCCTTTGCTACCATCCACACCAGCACCATATAGAAGCACCGCCATCCAGCGGACATTCCAATGACTAAACGAGAGGTGGCACGCACACTTTCTTACAACTTGCGCTTCGGGTCTACTTCCCACCTTTAACCACCTCGAGTTTATGGTATATACTAGTTCACTGTATTCATGGCACTGCGGCCCAACGCTCGCTAAACTTTCTTATACAAAGGAGGTTACGCCCAGCGAGTATAACGTAGTAGCAATCCTTTCTTGTCAGATAGTGCTCAATGTACATGCCAATGGCTGCTAATGGGAAATGAGAGACAGGAGAATTCGGCTTTTACTTTCTTACGGCTTGCGCTTCGTGTCTACTTCCCACCTTTAACCACCTCAAGTTCATGGTATATACTAGTTAATTGTATTCATGACACTGCGGCGCAACGCTCGCTAAACTTTTCTTATACAAAGGAGGTTACGCCCAGCGATAACGTAGTAGCAATCCTTTCTTGTCAGATAGTGCTCAATGTCATGCCAATGGCTGCTAATGGGAAATGAGAGACAGGAGAATTCGGCTTTTACTTTCTTACGGCTTGCGCTTCGTGTCTACTTCCCACCTTTAACCACCTCAAGTTCATGGTATATACTAGTTAATTGTATTCATGACCTGCGGCGCAACGCTCGCTAAACCTTTCTAATACCAAGGAGGTTACGCCCAGCGAGTTTAACGTAGCAACCCTTTCTTGTCAGATAGTGCTCAATAACATGCAAATGGCTGCTAATGGGGAATGAGAGACAGGAGCATTCGGCTTTTAGATAACGCGCACGCCGCGAACGTTTTATTGTTCAACAAAGCACAGGACAAGTCTCCCACCGGCACCACCTTGCTGGTTAAAATGTAACACTGGTTACACACACGACTACGAGGGACGAACGGTGCCGCTATAAGGAGCTTCGCCCCTAAAGAGCATCCATTTTCATCGCACCTGAAGACGACGAACGACACAAGGCTTGCGAGCGCTTGATCCCGCGTGCAGACAAGCCACTGGAGAAATGCGCTCGTTTGTGGAGCGCATTTTGATGAAAAATTTATCGTTCGGACGCATACAAACATCTGATCAATGGTGAAACAGTAGAAATCCCCGAGACCGTCCCTGCCTGGCTCCCGACGCCATACCGACTGTTTTCCCAAATGCTCCGTCGTACCTTACGAAGCTCCCACCGAAAAGGAAAACAACAGCGTCGAATGGTGGCTGCCGCAAAAGCGCAGGAAAGATAACTCCGTATGTGATGTCACTGAAGTCGGTCATATTTGTGTTACCGATGTAAAGTCGACTCGGAGGTCTCCACCGCTGACGCAACACCGCGTTCTGCCGTGGAAAAGTGGCTCGAGAGCGCCAGAGACGAGGACCTTCCTTGCAAGTATTGGTGTAACACTACCCAAATTAATGCTCCCCATGTCATGGCATTTTCGGTTTCTGAGGTGAACGGTAGTTCACTTTGCTTTCAAAGCTACTGTTGTACACTGCCTGAAACTGGCATTCACTGCACTGCATACGTGCAGGGATCAGTGATAATAGCGGTGAATGTGAAAAACTCAGAGGCTGTAAAGGGTATTTCATTTGATATGAATTCCATGACACCGTGCGAGAAGCTTGGGATGGATATCAGCGATGAAAACTGCTTACCACGAGGAACCACAAGGTTAACGGAAGCAGTCTGTACAGTAAGAACTATTTTGGTACTTGTCGAAATATAGTCGATGTGTGCAATGCAAGTACGCCCGCAAGCTGCTCTTAAACCAAGCTTCTTACAAATGAACAAAAGGTAAACTTGTTGTCGTGGTCAAGTCACCTAAGTTGGCCGCGAAGAATTCTCAAGTTCGACGGCACAGCGCAGTATTATAAGACTTGAGGAATTCTGCTGCTCAGAAGCATTCAATATTCCTTACTGCGAATGTGAAGTCTTACCTCATACATGTGATGTTTTCTCCATCAGTCCAGTTGTATCAGTTAAAGATTTGTGCATTATGTGAATATGTATTTTTTCGTGTTATGTACTTGTACTTTGCTAAAGATTGGTAGATTTGGATAAATGTTCATTATAAGGATGACCATGTCCTGAACTTTTCCAAAGGAACATGTAGCTCGTTGTGTATTCTGCAAGGTAAGGCAGCCAAGCCTTGCCGAATGTAATTTTATGAGAATTTCATGCATTCACCACTTTAATTGCTAAAAGCAGTTTTCGCCTATTATAATAATATTTTCAAGAAACAGCCCTAATGTACAGAACCAGCTAGTCTTACACCAGTGGTGTAGCCAGAAACGTTTTCCGGGCGAGGGGTGTTTAAGCACCCTTTATGAATGTCCGTGCCAAAAGAGGGGGCACCTCCTTAATAGATGGGTACAAGGCAGGCAAATGTGGTCGAGCGTCATTTTGTGCTCCTTATACCATGGCAAAAAAAAAATATTGGGGGGGGGGGGGGCAAGGGCCCGGTGTGCCACCTCCTAGCTTCGCCACTGGTCCACGCGTGCATATATACTCATGCGAAATTGAAAGTTACGTGCTTATGGCAGGGGTCAAACCAACGTTGGTTCAAACCACTCTGATTCCGCCGTTGTCGAACTCACGGAGAAGAAGGTGACCTTATAATTTTACCTTGTATAATGTTGACGTGAAAGTGTATTTAATGGAAGATGAACTGTACAACATGCGCGCTGCTATTGATCTTACAATTTTCTGGCAGATAGCTTGATTATAGCGCATGCGAAGCTCACTATTTCGCAGCCGAGGCGACCGGTCGCGCGTCTTGCATTTCCATCGCATCTGATGATGATGATGATGATGATGATGATGATGATGATTAAAGGCCTCCCCTTTGAATCGGGTGACGGCATGCGCCATCTAGCCTACCTTAATAGTTCGATTTTAAATTTTGTCCTCAACTCGTAGTTTTTTAATTTTGCCCAGCCGCTACTCTGGCTGGGATGTTATTTTATCGACTTCTCTGCTTTTCCTCCACCAATACTCCAGCCGGCTTAGTAATACCAGAGTCCATTGAAGGACTCTGGTACTAATACCTACTGCTGACCAGTTAATGCTTCCATCAACCGCGAAGCCCAGCGCCTCAGGTGACCTTCCCCCATTTCTATCCGGCGGAATCTTTTGCCATTCCATGACTATGTGGTCGATTGTTTCTTTATTTATGCCACATCCAACACATGTCTCATCCTGTGACGAATATTTGCTCCTGTAAGTTAGAGTTCGCAAGCAGCCAGCCCGCGCCTCAAAGAGCAACGCACTACCTTTATTGTTGTCATAAAAGTTCTCTTTCCGGATCTTGTCTGCTTGCCTTGTAGATTCCTAGCGATCCCTTCTTTTCCATCCTCTCTTTCCACATGAGCGTCCTGTTTCCCTCACTTGATTTTTAACTGGCCCCTTTGCTTATTTGCCGCGGTCAAGTTATATTTAGTTGCCAGCTTTCGCGTCCTCTTCCGCCATTGGGTGTCCACAGTTTTCAGGTACAGGTATCTGTGCACTCTGGCTGCCCAGTTCTTCTCATCTAAATAGCTAAGTCGCTCCTCAAACCGTATTTACTTTGTGCTTCCCTCGCCTCAAATGAAGCCCAACCCATATCGCCTTGTACAGCCTCGTTTGTAGTCTTACTGTAAGCTCCCAGAGCTAACCTGCCGACTGCCTTTTGGTTAACCTCCAGCCCCGACAGGATATCTGACTTTAAGCATAATACGGCATTAGAGAACGTGAGCGCCGGCACCATTACCCCCTTCCAGATGCCTCGTACTACCTCGTACTTATTGTGTCCCCAAAGTGCTCTATGTTTCATTACTGCTGAATTTCGTCTCCCTTTCAGTTTGAGGTGTTCTTCATGAGCATTCAGGTAGCCTTTTCTTCATTAAGCCAGGCCCTAAGTATTTGTACTTATTTACTAATGGTATGTCTTCCTGTTGTATCCTTATTGGTGCTACATGAGCTTCCTCGTTGAACACCATGACTCCAGATTTCTGTGGGTTAAAATGTAGGCCTAGGTACGTTGCCTCATCACCACAAATGTCAGCCAGTTTTTGAAGTTCTTCCGCATTATCCGCCAGCAGCACTATATCGTCTGCGTACATCAATCCCGGAATCCGTTGCTCCACTAACACTCCATTGCTTCGGTGTGACAAATCAAAGCCCAATCCACTCTCCTCTAGTCGTCTTTCCATTCCTCTAATGTACAGTGTGAACAGCAATGGCGAAGGAGGGCACCCCTGTTTTAAACTTCTTCGAATGTACACGGGCTCTGTGTATGTACGCCCTTCCCATGTAATGTGCCTTGTTATCCTCATATATTGCCCTTAGCAGCCCTACAAATTCCGACCCAATCCCTCCTCTTCCAGTATATGCCACAGCAATCCCCTGTCCACATTGTCATAGGCACCCTTTACGTCCAGAAACAGTAGCCATGTTGGTCTGCCCTGTGCTGCCGAAATTTCGATGGTCTGGGTTATGACGAAAAGATTGTCTTCCAAGCGTCGACCCGGCCTAAATCCATTTTGCAGTTCCCCTAAAATACCGTTACTTTCAACCCACTTCAACAACTCGGCTTTGATGGCTTGTATAGCTAATCTATAGAGCACTGACGTGACTGTAATCGGCCTGTAAGAGCTCGCCTTGTCCCTTTCTCCCTTGCCTTTGTAGATCAAACTCATTCTACTTTCGCGCCAGTGTGCAGGAATCCTCTTGGATTTTATAGCGCGCTCGATGGCTTCATACAAGTGCGCCTGTCCCGCTGGTCCCGAATGGTTGATAATCTCTATCGGGATTCCATCCGGTCCTGTTGCCGTACTTTGGGAACACTGTGTTCTGCCTTTTTCCAGTCCAAAAATTCGATATTAAATTTTTCATCTGTCACTCTTTTATTTGCCACCTGTGTCCAGTTAGCCGCCCTCTCGCGTGCTTGGCCGAAAGTATTTCCTGTGACTCCATGTAGGTATTCTAATGCGCTGTCCCCCAGGAGAACGTTGCCGTCCCCGTCCTGTATCTGAGTCGGCATCTCTTTAGTCGTCGTTCCCAATGCATTCAAATGGTTCCAGAATTTTTTGGGGGCGCTCTTATCCTTCTTACGTATGTCTGATACCCATTTCTCACTCGCAGCTTTAATCTTCGCTTGTACTAGTTTCTGCACCTCAAATTTCTTTTCTCGGTACCGGCTCCACCGTAACTGCACCTCATCATCCTGATATCCCATTTGCTTTGCTTTTCTGTGCAGTCTAGAGGCCCGTCGTCGCTCTTCAATAGCCAGTTTAATTTCCTTGTCCCACCAGCTTCGTGGTTTCCGTTTACCCCTCCAGCGGTTTTTTTTCCTTACTTTGTTTTTTCCTTTTGTATACAGCTAACAACCTCGTCATATTCCCACACCTTTGTTGGCTGTGCTTCTAGTTCTATTTCGATGTTATTGACGATGTCTGCTATATGCTTTTCGTTACTTTCGGGAGCCCAACCTCCTGTGCTTTCTTCCTAGCCCCCCCACTGTCAAATTTCAGGATTATGCGCCTGTGGTCGCTGCCCAGACTGTTTTCTCCTTCTTCATCTATTGTCATTTGGTTCAACCGCTCGTACGTGTGCTCTGAGACCAGGCCGTAGTCTATGCAAGACTGTCTACTGCCGCTTTGCCACGTTATCTGCCCGTCGCATTTATGTTCCCGGTTAACTATTACCAGTTGCTGTTCTTCACACATATCGATAACCATTGCACCGTTATAGTCTGTTGTCCATCTAGATTCCAATGTGGGCATTTAAATCTCCTACTAATATCACCTAGCTAGATTCTTTTAATTTTCTTATGTCCTTCCTGAGGCAGTCCACCCACTCTTTATTTGTTCTCTGGCGTCATTCCCTGTCCACAGATAGGCCACTCCCAACCGTGTCTTTTTGCCCCCCACCGTTCCACTAACCCATAAGTGCTCCTTACAGCCCTGATTTTCCCTCTGCCAATTCCCTAATCACCTAATCAACATGCCCACGTCTCTACCTTTCCTTTCTCCCGCTGCCCTGTTGCACCCCACCCATACGTAATCATCCATCACTGGTGGCTCCTCCATATCTCTCAGGTGGGTTTCGGTCAGGGCGTACACGTCAATTTCTTCTTTCTCGAGTTGGGTTTGTATCTCAATCCATTTTTCCTGCTTGCGGCCGCCTTGCATGTTTATATAACTAATTTTAATCCCCCGGTTTATTTTTCTTTGCTTTCCTTTGTGTTTCCGCCGCCGTGCATCAGTGCCCCCTCCTTCCTGCCTTTCACCACCCCCTCCACTCAGTCCGCCTTCTTCTTGAACGTTTGGCCTCCCCCCAAAAAAGCCACCGCGCGGGCTGCCAATCGGTGCCCTACATGCTCAGCTAGATGGTTACTGAAGTGTATGCCGTCAGACACAAACGCCCTGTTGCGGCCCGCATGGACCAGGTTTCGGTTCAGGTTGACCACCTCGAACTTCATCGTTTTACCCAGAGTCCAAAGCTCCCTGTTTGCCGTAACCACCGCCCTTTCTACGTGGACCCTGTTTCTGCACCTCCGGCCCCGTGCAGACAGCAATCTGCACATCCTCCGAGGTCGCCCTCAGCTCAGTGATCCCCTTCGCAATCTGCTTTGCGAACCCTCCCCCGCGTCCCTGCAACACATCGTTCACACCCCCATTACCACTACCAGAGTCCTTCAATGTTAAAGGACTCTGCTACTACTAAACTGCGGTCCTCCATTCTATACCACAGTTGCTCCGTGCCGACAGCAGCGCCGCCGCAGCATCCTGAAGGTCCACTCTCTCCATGGCACGTTGTTCCGCACATCTAGCCACCATACTTGCACAGTTTGCTGTGCAACCAGGTGCAACTACAGCGCACGAAACACCGATTGAGCGAAATATTAGACGTATTTGCGCATTGAACACGAAGAAAAAAAGCTACGAATTTCTCGCTCCTAGTCGGACACGACACCGAACAGCCGTGAAGTGCTGGTTAATTGCCTGAACGAGGGTGAAAACAAGAGCAGACGCTACAGCTTCACACTCTACGAAAAAAAAGACACCATTCTGCGCTACTGTTTCGTTGTGAATTTCCCGAACGTAAATGACATCGCTTTTACTGATTTCCGTAGCTTTCGCAAAGCGGAATGGCGAGAGCACTAATACAGGCCGTTGCGAACGCATGGGAAAGCGAATTAATCGCGTTTTCCACAGCCGTTCGCTTAAGTAAGTGATAATGACTCTCCTGCTATTGTTTTGAGTAGCCTTGACGGAGAATCGTGCTGACTTTTATTATGAAGCTAACAGACCCTCGGGCCGTGGTGCGCGACGCACAACAGTAGAGCCCCGCCGCGGTGGTCTAGTGGCTAAGGTACTCGGCTGCTGACCCGCAGGTCGCGGGTTCAAATCCCGGCTGCGGCGGCTGCATTTCCGATGGAAGCGGAAATGTTGTAGTCCCGTGTGCTCAGATTTGGGTGCACGTTAAAGAACCCCAGGTAGTCGAAATTTCCGGAGCCCTTCACTACGGCGTCTCTCATAATCAGATGGTGGTTTTGGGACGTTAAACCCCACATATCAATCAATCATAACAGTAGAGGTGACGCCCGGTGGTTGGGGCGTCGCACACGTCGTGACTACCGATCATCTGAAGTTGTCGCCACCACACAGCATTACGCACATAAGGCTTTAAAGGCTCTAAGTCCCGGCTTTCAGTAGGAAATTCGAACACGTGCGTCATAAAGGTAAATCACAAAATTATCGCAACCACAATCGAGTGTTTAAGTGCGAAGCATTTCTTAGTGAACGTCAGCGACTTTGAGCGTATCTATCTATCTATCTATCTATCTATCTCTATCTATCTATCTATCTATCTATCTATCTATCTATCTATCATCTATATCTATCTATCTATCTATCTATCTCTATCTATCTATCTATCTATCTATCTATCTATCTATCTATCTATCTATCTATCTATCTATCTATATCTATCTATCTATCTATCTATCTATCTATCTATCTATCTATCTATCTCTATCTATCTATCTATCTATCCCCTACGATTTTAAGCTCTCCTGGCCGTTTTGATAATGGTATCGATACCAAACTTGGTTTCATTACATGACTGTATGAAGAAGGTATTTCTAGTCATAACATGAAAATCAAGATATTTCATGACTTTCATGGTTTACATTTCATGGTCCTGCAGCTCTTGCGGTGGTTTCGTTCGCATAGCATGTTGCAAAACTAGTATGGTATGACGTGATTGCATGGTGAACCACAACAAAGCCTAACATGATTATCATGACATGCGTATCATGTAACAAGACATTCCATGCTCATGATGCACTCGCGGCCGTTTCGCTAGCATCAAATATACCAAATTTGGTATTACTGTACGTGAATGGAACGAAGGTATGTGACTGGTGCAAACATGATAATAATGAGATGCGTGTCATGTAACAACTTGGCTGCATGCTACGCTCCTGATGTGCTGGTGGCCATTTCGTTAGCTTCACTTATTCAAAATTCGGTATTACGGGACGTGAATGAATGACGAAGGTATGATACCGGTACAAACATGATAAACATGAGATGCGTGTCATGTACCAACATGACTACATGCTACGCTCATGATGCACTCGTGGTGGTTTCACTAGTTTCACATGTACCAAACTCGGTATTACGCGATGCGAATGGACGACATAAGTAAATGACACATCCAAACATGATAATCACGATATGCGTGTCATATAACAACATGACTCACTTTGCGCTCACGGCCGTTTCGTTATCTTCACGTATGCCAAATTTGGTAATACGTGACGCCAATGGATGATGAAGGCATGTGACTGGTGCGAAGATAATATTCATGAGATGCGTGTCGTGTGAAAACGACTACATGCCACCGTCAACGTTCCAATACATTTCGGCGTGACGTGGTGCGCGTGCTCGCCAGCGTTCACTTCGTTGCGTCACACCGGCGTTGCCACGCCAGGCGCCGGTCCTGCCATATATTCACAGGCGCGTGCCGCGCTACGTTACTTTGATATGTGTGTTTTAGCGCGTCCGGCGTCCCTCCATCACGAAAAAAGGGAGACGCAGTGTTGTCTGGGTAACGCATCGGTATAGAGTAATGTTACTCTATGGCACTGGCGCATATTTTCTGTATTGGGCCCCTCATGATGTGCTCGCAGCCATTTTGCTAGCTCCACATATACCGAATTTGGTGTTACGTAACATCAATGGACGACGAAATGTATAACTGCTGGAAACATGATAATCCTGACTCATAGCGTGCTCGCGGTCATTTTGTTAGCTCCGCATAGAATAAATTTGGTATCACGGGTGGCGTGAATAGATAACGAACGTAAACGACTCATTCAAACATGATATTCATGATATGGAAGTCATATACGGCATCATTAACCTCCACCTCGTAACGTTGCGCTGATTTTAAAGTGACATATATATCAATATTCTCATTCGTGCTTCGCATAGCATTGATTCCCATTGTACGTGAAATCTACCATTTTTTTGTTGCCGTTGGTATCTGCGATTACCGGAGCTATATCGGAGGATTTGGTTTTCCCATTCATTGAACAGTGAGAAAGTGGACACGCATGTATTCCCATTTGCAGTATATAAAAACGGTATGCAACCGTCAACAGAGCATTCGAGCATGCGTAATGAAACAGTTCAATGCACAGGAAGCGAGAAATCGATAGAGAATGCATCTGCAAAGCGATAATCACCAAGGCCATTCGTGCCGGATAAAGCGAGCTTCGTGCCACTGATCGCATAGGTGGTTCGTGTATGCACTTCCTCGCTTTTGCACCATGTATATGCCCAAATTTAACGCATTTAGGCATTACAGAACGCACGTCGGAATGATTGCCTCGAACTCGATGTCATACAATGCTTGCTTTTCATGCCCGTTGCAGTACGCCCAAATAAATAAAACACCTTTTGCATTGTGCCCACATTTCGTTTTCATGAGCTTCCTACCTTTATGAAGCGAGGTTGCATTGAAAGAAGCTTGCCAGGTCCTTAATTTTCAGGAAACCACGCCTCAAGACCAACGTTCTCTTGTGGACGGCTCTCTCTGTACTACACATTTTGGCCGGCGTGGCGATGGGGGCGCTGGTGGTGGCGTTTTTCGCAGCGCCGTCAGGGCAGAGTCTGATGTTCGTTCACTGGCGGCGAAGCTGTAAACAACCAGCGGCGCAACTCCCGTGCAATGTTGTGATCGTCGTATACACCCCGAAGAATGTTGTCCCGCTGTGCTGATTGCTTTGACATCCAAAAGAAAAACGACGCTAGGCTGTCAGAACTGCAGGCCCAACGCGAATGTGGGTTACCGATGGTGCTGGCGCGCCGTCGTACGCCATCCACGTAACTTTACCACGTAACTAAGCTCGCTTTACGGCCGATTCCTGTGGTCTGAACGAGCCACACCTACAGCACCTGTGAAGCGCACCTTGCGCGGTTTCAACTTCCGTTCGTATGCCATGCCAGCGCCGTTGCTTCCGCTCATGCTTCCGCTTAACGTCACGTAGTCATAGCTAGAGTGATGGGGAGCTAGTTTCATGAAATAATACTTAGAGAGGAATCTGGCACTGCAATCGTGTACCCTCATGGGAATCATGAGAAGTACAGGCGGATTGGATCGCGTTGGCAAGTGAACTGTCTATGAAACTTTTCTACAGTTTCAGTTGTTTCAGTTTCGTTTTTCGCGTAGAGTGGGTAGTGGGGTGGGTGCAATTCGCAAAGGACTGGAGCTGCGCCTTTGTGGTTCAAAAAAATGTTAAGACTGTTAAGGCGTTCATTAGCCGGAAATGAGCGAGAATATACAATGGCGACAGTCACAGCCAAGCACGGCTCTCAGCGCGAGCGGCGTCCTTGTTGGGTAGCCCACTAGAAGGTACTCAAGAGTTCGACCCATTTCCGAGTTCGGAGGCTTCGCTACAATTACCGCGGGGTCGAAGCGGGAGCCGCCTGGCGACCTAACAGCTTGTTACTATGAGCGGGTCATAATAAGCCTTCAGGCGCTCCACGTTGACGATGTCGCGCCCATGGCGGCGCATGCCCGAAGATTGTTCAACGGGTTCGATCAGATAGTTGACGGGTGAGGTGCGCTCGATGACACGGTAGGGGCCTTCGTATTTGGGACGTAGTTCGGAAGAGAGGCCAGCTGCAGAGGTCGGGATCGAGAGCCATACAAGCGCACCAGGAAGGAACGTGGGCTCGGAAGTGGTGGAGCCATCACGAATACTCTTCTGCCGCTCTTGCTCTTGCGTCGTAAAAGTCTTGGCAAGCTCGCGACACTCTTCAGCAAGCCTGGCTGCCTCGGAAATAGGTGTACACTCAGATGGATCCGGCGTGTACGGGAGTATCGTGTCCATGGTGTGCGATGGGTGCCTTACGCAGAGCAAGTAGAAAGGTGAAAAACCAGTCGTGCTCTGAGGGGTGGTGTTGTAGGCGTAAGTGACGAAGGGCAGTATATTATCCCAATTTGTGTGGTTGGCAGCGACGTACATAGAAAGCATGTCGCCGAGGGTGCGGTTAAAGCGTTCGGTGAGGCCATTCGTCTGTGGGTGGTAAGCAGTAGTTTTGTGGTTGGACAAAATGGCACTCCGTCAGAATGGCTTCGACGACTTCCGACAAGAAGACACGGCCTCGATCACTGAGAAGCTCTTGCGGTGGTCTGTGGCGCAGTATAAATTGATGCAGCAGGAAGGACGTGAATTCGCGCGCAGTAGCCGCAGGGAGAGCGGCGGTTTCGGCGTATCGCGTTAAATGGTCAACAGCAACGATGGCCCAGCGGTTACCAGCCGACGTCAGAGAAAGTGGTCCATACAAATCGATACCTACCCGCCCAAAGGGACGGTCAGGGCAAGGTAACGGTTGCAGAACGGCGTGCGACATGTGGGCTGACGGTTTACGGCGTTGGTAAGTGAGGGAGGAGCGAACGAACTGCTGCACATAGCGGTACATCCCGCGCCAGAAGTAGCGTTGTCGAATGTGATGGTAGGTTTTGAATACCCCAGAGTGCGCGCATTGCGGATCAGAATGGAAGGATTCACATATCTCTGACCGCCGACTGCGAGGTATCACGAGTAACCACTGCCGGCCGTCGGCGTCGTAATTGCGTCGGTGTAGAAGGCCGTCACGGATGGCGAAATGGCGAGCTTGACAACGCAAGGTACGCGTGGATGGCGTTGCGGATGGATCAGAGAGCATGTCGATGAGCGGGCCGATCCAATTATCCTTTCGCTGTTCGGTAGCGATGATGTGAACATCAATGGCAGAAACAGCAGCCGAGAATTTCGAGCAGAGCACATCACCTTCAGGCAGAGGGGAGCGCGAAAGGGCGTCGGCGTCAGCATGCTGGCGTCCGTTGCGGTACAGCACGCGGATGTCGTAGTCTTGTAAGCAAAGAGCCCAACGGGCGAGACGGCCTGAAGGATCCTTAAATGATGAAAGCCAGCATAGTGTATATTGGTCGGTGACGACATCGAGTGGGCGACCATACAAATAAGGTCGAAACTTTGTAACAGCCCAGACGATCGCCAGGCACTCTTTCTCCGTGACGGTGTAGTTTTTCTCGGCTTTCGTGAGCGTACGGCTTGCATATGCTACGACATATTCAGGGAATCCGGGTTTTCGCTGCGCCAGGACAGCGCCGAGGCCTACACCGCTGGCGTCCGTGTGCACCTCCGTTGGGGCTGTGGGGTCGTAGTGGCGTAGAATGGGAGGTGACGTCAACAAATGGCGGAGCTTCGCGAACGCGTCGTCGCACTCGGATGACCAGAAATTGAAGGGCCCGTTACTTCCAAGGAGCTTCGTCAGCGGTGATATGATCATGGCGAAATTTCGTATGAAGCGTTGGAAGTATCAGCACAGGCGCACAAAACTACGCAGTTCTTTGACAGATGCAGGTTTGGGGTATTCGGCCACGGCCTGAAGCTTGGCACGATCAGAAAGAATGCCGTCTTTGGACACGACGTACCCCAGTATGGTGAGTTGCAGTGCTGCAAAGCGGCACCTTTTTAGATTTAGCTGCAAGCCGGCATTGCTCACACGTGCGAAAACTTCTTTCAGACGTTGGAGATGCATGGAGAAATCCAGAGCAAAGACAATGACATCGTCGAGGTAACACAAGCACGTGTACCATTTCAAGTTGCGCAGAACGGTGTCCATCATGCGCTCAAAGGTCGCAGGTGCATTACATAGACCAAACGGCATTACGTTGAAGTCGTACAAGCCGTCTGGCGTGACGAAGGCGGTCTTTGGTCGAGTGTCGTCAGCAATGGGTACTTGCCAGTACCCCGAGCGCAGATCGAGAGAAGAAAAAAAAATCGGCTCCATGAAGGCTGTCAATCGCGTCATCGATGCGTGGCAGTGGATAAACATCCTTGCGAGTGATCCTGATTAGCCGTCTTTAGTCCACACAGAACCGCACAGAACCGTCTTTCTTCGCAACAAGAACAACAGGAGACGCCCATGGAGTGTCCGAGGGCCGAATAACGTCACGTCGGGGCATATCGTCAACCTGATCATTAATTACTCGACGTTCAGCAGGCGACACGCGATATGGACGTTGCCTTAAAAGTGGACGGGCACCAGTGTCGATGCGATGCGTAACAACGAACGTGCGACCGAGAGAACTTCGCCCGACATCAAAAGAAGAACGTTATTCTTGCAACAGGACCAGAAGTTGGGAACGCTGTACGGCCGTAAGGTTGTCAGCGATGGAGGGGCCAAATACATCAGCATGACGAATCAGAAGTGGAAACAGCATTGATGGTACACGACCTGGGACCGCGCGTGTCATCGGGTACGTCCAGGACTTGTGCGTCGTCGACTGGTTCCACTCTGCCGAAACATTCCCCTCGAAGCAAGGTAACAGCGTACGGAGACGGGTTGGTTACAAAAATAGCAGTGTTGCCCTGGTTGACCTGAACGGTCGCGAAAAGTACTAGCAACCCTTTCCTGCTGCAAGGCGCGGTCAGATGGCGAAACAAGTCCAATGGTGTCGGAGAGACCAGCGCAGTAGACAGACCCAGCCGTCGTCGAGTTTGGAGACATTGTTGTATCGTCTTTTGTTATAATCTTGCTCAGTGTCGGGGGACTGTCTTCTGGCGTCAAATGCGAGAAGGGTGAGAGCTCAATTTCGATGGCGGCACAATGGATGACGGCGTCATGGCGGGAGAGAAAGTCCCATCCCAGGATGACATCATGAAAGCATGCCTGAATGATGATGAACTGGCGACATACAGAACGTCCTGGATGACAACGCGAGCTGTGCACCCTGCTGTAGGATGAATGCGGTGCAAACTTGCTGTACGGAGGGATAACCCAGAAAGTGGCGTCGTCACTTTTCGAAGTAAGCGGCAGAGTTTTTC
This sequence comes from Rhipicephalus microplus, assembly GCF_013339725.1. Taxonomy (NCBI): domain Eukaryota; kingdom Metazoa; phylum Arthropoda; class Arachnida; order Ixodida; family Ixodidae; genus Rhipicephalus; species Rhipicephalus microplus. Next base: position 56,923 of record NW_023611715.1, read on the forward strand.
GTCCATAACTGATATGGCAGCTCCAGTGTCAATAAGAGCCGATGCACAAACATCGTCCACAAGCACGTCAATGACATTCGAGGGGCTGCTCTGACGGCTTTCACATTGCGATAGCGTCGCAGTCCTTGCCTCGGGGACTGCGACGACTAGTTTTCCCGCTCATGAGCTGCCGCACTTGGCCGCATGGGAGACAGGGAACGGCGTCGTGGAGACGGCGATCTTCGAGATGGACCTGGAGAGATCGAGGTGGTATAGACGGCGGTTCTTCGCGATAAGGACGGCTGAGTTGGCTAGCAACAGGTGAATAAATTGGAGCCGGCTGTACACGATGGCAATAACGGGCCATGTGACGTAACCGCAGGCAAAGCAGATGGGCCGGTTGTCGGGTGTGCGCCATCTGTTCACCGGGGTAGGTCTCACCCATGTCGCAAGGGCTGATGGACGGAACGGTGGCTGCATGGTGGACTGAAGCTGAGGCTGAGGGGTTATGTCAACATGCGTAGCGGGCACACCCGCTGCAAAGGACGGAAGTCGAGCGGTAGCTTCGGCGTAAGTCAGAGGGGCGGGTGCTGGAACGACTTGGGGCGGCCTGGCGACCACTTGTGCGTAACTCAGGGGCGCAGGAGCCGGAGGCCGTGGAGGGTGGTACGCAGGCATTACCTCCACTATTTCCTGTTCACTCGCTTGACGGATGGGAGGAAGAAGGGTAGTAGGCGATTGTTGAACAGTCTGTTGGTAGGCAAAGGGCAGGAGCGAGAACTGACATGTGATTTCTTCACGGATGAAGGACTTTAGTTCTGCCCTCAACGCCACTTGGTCACAACTGGCCTCCAAGCGAGCAAGCGTTGCAGCTCGTGGTGGGGAGCGTTGGGTCATCGAACGCTGCCGGCGGAGCTCCTCGTAGCTCTGGCACAGTGTGATGACCTCAGCCACTGTGCCGGGGTTTTTGGCGAGCAGCATCGTGAAGGCATCATCGTCAATGCCTTTCATGATGTTTCGGATCTTGTCAGACTCGGACATGGTGGGATTAGATTTGTTGCATAGGTCCAGGACGTCTTCAATATAGCTGGTGAATGACTCACCAGCCTCCTGAGCACGTTCACGTAAGCGCTGCTTGGCTTGCAGCTTGCGAACAGCAGGGCGGCCGAAGACGTTGATGATTGCGGTCTTAAAATCGGACCAGGTGGCAAACTCGGATGCGTGGTTGTTGTACCACAAACTGGCAACACCCGTAAGGTAGAATACGAAGTTGGTCTGCTTCTTGTCCTCGTCCCATTTGTTGGGGACGCTCACGCGCTCGTAAATGGCGAGCCAGTCCTCCACGTCAGTGCCATCAGTGCCAGTGAAGATGGGTGGACCGCGGATTCTGGAGACACCGGGACAAGGGGGTGGCATTGGAGGAGGCGTTTGCTGAGAAGCGTCGTGGTACATAGTAGAAGGCAGGGTACGTGATCGTAGCTCCAAAGGCATAGACAGGGATCGCAGCACTCTCCACCAAATTGTTAAGGCGTTTATTAGCCGGCAACGAGCGAGAATACACTATGGCGACAGTCACAGCCAAGCACGGGCTCTCAGCGCGAGCGGCGTCCTTGTTGGGTAGCCCCACTAGAAGGTACTCAAGATTTCGACCCATTTCCGAGTTCGGAGGCTTCGCTACAAGACGTTTATTAGCCGGCAACCAGCAATCATACGCTATGACGACAGTCATGGCCAAGCACGGACTCACAGCGCGAGCGGCGTCCTTGTTGGGTATAGCCCCACTAGAAGGTACTCAAGAGTTCGACCCATTTCAGAGTTCAAAGGCTTCGCTACAAATACTCCGGGGTCGAAGAGGGAGCAGCCTGGCGACCTAACAGCTTGATACTATGAGCGGGTCATAATAAGCCTGAAGGCGCTCCACGTTGACGATGTCGTGGCCGTGGCGGAACATGTCCGAAGATTTTCGACAATTTCGACCAGATAGTTGACCGGAGATGTGCGCTTGATGACATGGTAGGGGCCTTCGTATTTGGAAAGTAGTTTTGAAGAGAGGCCAGCTACAGAGGTAGGGATCGAAAGCCATACAAGTGCACCAGGAAGAAACGTGGGCTTAGAAGTGGTAGAGTCATCATGAATACTCTATGCCGCTCTTGCTCATGCATCGTAGAAATCTTGGCAAGTTCGCGACACTCTTCAGCAAACCTGGCTATCTCAGAAATAGGCGCACGCTCAGATGGATCCGGCGTGTAGGGGAGTATCGTGGCCATGGTGTGCGACGGGTGCCTTCCGTACAGCAAGAAGAAAGGTGAAAAACCGGTCGTGCTCGGAGGGGCAGTGTTGTAGGCGTAGGTGACGAAGGGCAGTTTGTTATCCCAAGTCACGTGGTTGGTGGCCACGTACATCGAAAACATGTCGGTGAGGGTGTGGTTGAAGCTTTCGGTGAGGCCATTAGTCTGTGGGTGGTAAGCAGTAGTTTGGCGGTGGACAGAATGGCACTCCATCAGAATGGCAGAAACAGCAGCCGAGGATACTGAGGAGAGCACATTACCTTCAGGCAGAGGGGAGCGCGAGAGGGCGTCGGCGTCAGCATGCTGGCGTCCGTTGCGGTACAGCACGCGGATGTCGTAGTCTTGTAAAGCGAAGAGCCGAACGGGCGATCCGGCCTGAGGGATCCTTCAATGATGACAGCCAGCAGAGTGCATGATGGTCAGTGACGACATCGAATGGGCGATCATACAAATAAGGTCGAAACTTTGTAAGGGCCCAGACGATCGCCGGGCACTCTTTCTCCGCGATGGTGTAGTTTGTCTCGGCTCTCATGACCGTACGGCTTGCATATGCTACGACATATTCAGGAAATCCGTGTTTGCGCTGCGCCAGGACAGCACCGATGCCTACACCGCTTGCGTGCGTGTGCACTTCCTTTGGAACCGTATAGGGTCGTGGTGGGGTAGAATGGGAGGAAACGTCAAGTTGCGACGCTTCGCGAGCGCGTCGTCGCACTCGGACGACCACGAATTGAGGGGCCCGTTACTTCCAAGAAGTTTCGCCAGCGGTGATATGATCGTGGCAAAGTTTCGTATGAAGCCTCGGAATTCTGAACACAGGCTGACGAAACTACGCAGTTTTTTGACGGACGCAGGTTTAGGGATTTCGGCCATGGCCCGAAGCTTGGTCGGATTAGGAAGAATGCCGTCCTTGGACACGACGTACCTTAGGATGGTGAGATGCCGTGCTGCAAAGCGGCACTTCTTCAGATTTAGTTGCAAGCCGCATTGCTCACACGTGCGAAAACTTCTTTCATACGCTGTTGGCAAAGCTTGTATGAGGCGAAAAAAGGGATTTTGTGCTTTTATATAACTTTGTTCTTGTTCCCGAATGTCGGGTCAAAGTGTACGAGAGGCAAAGTGAACGCTGGGTCGTTTATTTCCAAATGGTGTTTTTATTTTGCTGTAGATTGGCGCCACGCATATTAGAGCAGTTAAAACTGCGATGCCTCTGCAGGAGATCCGCATGTACTCGAAACCATACTTCGAAGTTCGTGGGCTGTATAGTAGGGTGGTGGGAGGGGAGGCACTGGCGAAAAAGAAAGAAAAATGGCAGCCCGATACTTTTTATTCTCTAGTAGTCTACCTCGACAGATACTTGCTTTTCTGAAAGGCGCCGTTCGTCCGCATGTGCGACTCTTTGATTTGGATGCAGTAGAGATAACTGTAAATGAATACGATACAGATATTGCCATTGTGCTACCAAATCATAATCAAAATACAGATGATGAAAAAGGAGGCGATGATAACACAAGCACTTTCACTGCGAAGAACGTAGGGAGTAAATGCAGGTCGGCAAATCATAGCCTTTCCCAATATTCGGGCGAAATTACTTGTCACGTTAATAAGTGGCACACACGGTCAGCGCACCTAATTATCTGGAGCGCAAGTTGCATTCGGTTGACAACCTGATAATTATCGGTACGTGATAAAATAGTAAAGCGATGTCTAACGATAGGAGGGCAATATGATTCAACGACAATAACTCACTCACTCTTCACCCACAATACGCATCTCCAGTAAAGGGGGAATGCTAGAATTTCTCCGTCACATACGACATAACACCTCCATGCAATGATCTATATAGAACAATTCAGCAGTTTCCATACTTTTATTCGCCAATTGGAGCAAAATAAAAGCAGTAACAACAAAAAATGCTTGCCTTCAGTGCAGTCAGAAGATGGGTCGGTAATTTTGCTCACACGCGAGAAACAAAAAATCACGGGCATGCTGAGTCAATCCTCGCTGGTTTTGCTGGGGAGCGCAGTGATTGGGACGGCCGGAGACATGGAGGAAGGAGAAATGCAGGGTAGGCCATGACGTCATATTCATGAAGCTGCCGCATCGCAAAGACCCGCACTACCTCCTAGCGGAAAAGCAAATAAACACTTCGCGATTTCCGGGGAGCAGCCGCCGCAGCGGCCTTCGAAGCGGCCTTCGAAGCGGCGCCGGCGGATTGGTTGGTGTTCTCTGCCGGCAGCAAGTCAATTCACGAGTACCGCTTCTTTTGCGTGTTAGGAAAGCTGCGCAATGTCCAGCTGTAGTGTATACTCGATGCAAATCACGTGCACCACCGGATGTTCCTGGTTGCACTTTTCACGTATGTTCGCTTCACTGTTGATCAATAACGCATCGTATTTGCATGCCGAGTTCTCAGCTGTATGCTCCGTTGGTTCTTACTCATTGTGTCAACTGAGAACACACGCGAATTTCGTTTTTAATGCTGTAGGCATCGTGTCGCGTTTTTATAAGTTGTGTCGTTGATACGGAAGGACAATAAACATTTCTGGTTATCGGAAGAAGTGTTTATGTATTGCACATGTGTGCTCGCTGCGTGTTAGTTGTGTGCGCACTGAAATAAACACTTTACGTGCACGATCGCGTATACAATACAGTTCTGCCTTCTTACCGATGTGAAGTACGTCAAGTACTAAGCTGGCGTTTCACGGAATGGCTATGAAGCAAGCTCTGAAAATTGTGCATTGCCCCACTGACACTATATACGAGCAAAGAAATGCTAATAGGCCCGTAGATAGAGAAATCTTGCTAAGAAAGAAAAAAAAAGGCCTTATAACGAGCGGAACGCGCCAGTCACTGCCTGGAACAGTCCGAATACGATATATTGAAACGTTCCGTATGCGAATCCAATAATTCCATATGTTTTCATACGGAATCCATATGCTTTTCGTATATTTTCCATATATTTTTTATATACTTTCGTAAGATTCTTAGGGAAACGTACGGAATTATTAGACATCGCACACGGAACGTTTAAGTAAGTGAAAATCCCTCAGCCCCTGCATGCAATGGCTGATTGATACTTACCAGTGATCTCTGTTCTTTTCTACAAAAGCACTCCAGGAAGTACTTGACGCCGTGCTCGAGCCTGCCACGCACGAATAGTCTCGGAAAAGTGTGCTCGCAACGTTTTACGGCATGCAATTTATACAATACGCGTCATGTTTACACCGGGGCTATAGGTCCGCGCAGAAGCGAACCAGTGCAGAGAGCACGCAGCGGAGCGTCTGCTGTTTTGTTTACCCCATACCGGTTTGTTTGCCCTATAAATTTGACGTCACTTCCACCACACTTCTCGCAATGCATTGGGATAGTGTACGTGGAGGTTAGGCAGGGTTTGAGGGAAACGAGGAGGAAGAAGAGGAAGAAGATGGCTGACACCCCAGCCTAGTAGTGTGTATTATTACAAATTGGTGCAGCCGCGTATACTATCTCTGCGGACATTCAAGATGTGGGTGGACTTCAGCATTGAAGCAAATCAACGCGGTGGCATCCGGATCTTGACTGCAACTCCTCAAGATAAAGAGGAACTAGTTCTTCCGAAAGCAGTGAGCACTGACGCATTTGTTTCCTATATAAGCACTAAAATGAAGCTCACTCCAGACCATTTACTTGCTAAAAGAACGGTGAGGATCAACATGAAACTTCAGGATTATGAGAATTTCGTGCTGACTCCAGTAAGAAACGACGCGAAGCCTGCTACCGCTGCTTCACCCGACAGTTCCGTCGAGCTGATCAACAAGTTTCTTGAACTGCACCAAGAACAGAATAAGCAGCAAAATGATTTAATGGGCTTGCTTGTAAGCGCGACGAAAAGATTAAGCAGACCGAGTTGCGAACAAGTGAAACCAGACATGTTTGACAGAGAGTCTAGTAGTCCCGAGTCCTGTCTCACGTTTTACGAGTATGCATGCAATGAAAACTACTGGCACAGCGTAGAAGATAAAGTGAAAAACAGGCGACTATTCCTATCGGGCATAGCAAAGAGTTGGTACGAATGGCGTCTCAACGCTCACAGCAACAAACCATGGACAGAGTGGAAAGCAAGCTTTCTGAGCTCCTTCAGCGAGAACAAGGTGTTGCTATGGGACAAAGCAATCACGTTCAAATACAGGTCTGGATCTGCACTCAGCTATTTTTATGAGAAAAGTCGCTTGTTACAGCTGGCGGACTCAACTTTGCCTGAGACGTCTGTGGTTCCGCTTATCATTCATGGTATAAGTGGGGACCTCCAGAAGCAAATACAAATGCGAGGACCCAAGACGGTCGAAGAACATCTGCAGGGAATGCGAAACCTCTACCTCCAGGACCTAGGAGCCCAGCGTCAACCCATGACACCTGCTGCAAGGAATACCGGGGCCACACGAGCTGAGGAACGACGCCCGCTTGCAAGCTGGAGACCTACTGCAACACCCATATCCTTTGTCAACGCAACATTGTTGTGGGAGGGAACTGAAGAGCTTAAGTTTCATAACGGAAAGTTCACAGCCCCAGAAACAATGGTGCCTCGAATTTCGGAGCTCTATCACGACTCCCCGCACTCATGTGGACATGACGACTTTTGGAGGACATATCACAAGATTCGTCAGCGTTTCCAGTGGAAACACATGAAAAAGGACGTTCAACGGTATGCTCAGTCTTGTCATCAGTGTCAAGTTCACAAAGCCAAGTACCTTCAGAGAACAGACGAAATGGTTTTGCCTCAACATTCCGACATACCACTTGAACTCATTCATCTGGATTTCGCAGAGCTCAAGAAGAAGGCTGCAGGAGTAAGCAGAACGCAGTCTTTCCTAGTGGAAATAGACCAGTGCACAAGAATAGTGGCTGCACGGCCGGGAATACGCAAATAATGTTATCGCTTTTTTGAGTCGAGAGATGTTCAAGACTACGAAAATAGTAATATCAGACAATAGGCCAGCGTTTCTCAGTCAGCGTTTGCAAGAGTGGGCGAAGGAACGAGGAGTTGTATTGCGACGCTGCACTCCGTACCATCCTGCAGCAGTTCATTTCAATGTATCCAGGTTTTCAGGGTGGATGGAAGTGCTGCTTGGAGGCAGGTGTCGCTCATCACAATCGGTCGCACACTGCGAGCATTGGCTGTAGCCCATATTTTGCAGCTTATTGAAAGGTACCAGTGCTTCCTGCTGATCAAGAAATTTGCATTGCAGACCTCCTGCAAGTGTGCGAAAAACGAAAAACCTCGGAAGCCTACCAGTGATACCGGGAAAGTATGAAGAGGAACTTTAACCGTCGCCACAACACGCGGATACCTCAGATATAACTGAACGATCTGGTGCTTGTCAGAAAAGGCCTTCCCAGCACAAAGCAGGCTTACATGGGTCCTTATCGCGTGGTGCAGATCGCAGTGCAACCTGGCGTTCTCAAAAGGGTCGGTTACACCAACGATGATGGTGTGCTGGAATTTGCGACCATTGGAAACGTTTTCATGTATCACCCCTCGAGGAATGAGTCTTCAAAGAGGGGGAGTGTACGTGGAGGTTAGGCAGGGTTGGAGGGAGACGAGGAGGAAGAAGAGGTTAGAAATAAAAAAGATGGCTGACACCACAGTCTAGTACTGTGTATTATTATATAGGATAGAGCCTCTCCTACGTTTTTCCTTCCTTTCTTCATGGCCAGAGAAAACCCCGCTGCGCACTCGCAATCTCGGAGGCCATGATGAGGAGTTTCCAAAGCTCCGGTTCCCGCGTCTACTTCCACGCCGCGCCGCTGCTGCACCGGACCCGTGGGCTTTCCGCGCTCGAAAGCGCGAGCAAAGGGAGGCTCGTCTGTTACGCGTGGCAGTTTTTCCGCTGTATTTGCACGCAGGGCACTTGAAGTATGCTAAACTTTAATGATTAGGTGCGGAATGGAGCTCGCCCATTGTTAAGAGTTGTATTACTGCCTGGGGCAGCAAGGGAACGCAAAAACTGATCTGTCAAACGGCATCAACGTGGTCATGTTCTGATGCTAGACTTTTGGTAGCTGTGTGCTAATTTGGTAGCTGTGCTAAGCTAATTTTGTAGCTGTGTGCGCGCAAAAAGGCATAAAATGAAAGCAAAGAACGAAAACAACATGAATCGCATCGGCAAGTGAGTAATGACACCATGCATGCAAGAAATAGAGTAATGAATAAAGTGACCCGGGCGAAAATATTTTCCAATACCATCGTTGTTATCGAACCTGGAAATTTTCCAGGCTGGAAATTTTAGCTGAGAAGAGAAAATGTTCCCAACCTTGAAAAATTTCCAGGTTCCATAATCCAGCAGGAAATGAAAACGTTCCCAGCTTTGAATGAAAAAATTTCCAGTCTGAAAAAATCTCAAGATTCCATAATTCAGCAGAGAATGGAAATATTTCCCGCTAGGAATAGATCCAGCCTGAAAAAAATTTCAGGTTCCATAATGCTGCTGGAAATGAAAACATACCCAGCTGAGAATGGAATTGAGTCAGAAAATGGTGGCAAGTCTCGAATTTGATTTATCGATAAGTGGGGTTTAACGTCCCAAAACCACCGTATGATTATGAGAGACGCCGTAGTGGAGGGCTCCGGAAATTTCGACCACCTGTGGTTCTTCAACGTGCACCCAAATCTGAGCACACGGGCCTACAACATTTCCGTCTCCATCGGAAATGCAGCCGCCGCAGCCGGGATTTGAACCCGCAACCTGCGGGTCAGCAGCCGAGTACGTTAGCCACTACACCACCGCGGCGGGGCGGCAAGCATTAAAAAATGTGCAGATTTTGACCTCCCTGGTATTGCATACGTATTATCATTTAGTTCCTCACGAGCTGTTCATCCAGATCACTGAATACGGGCAGAGAAAATGGTTTTGAAACCTAAAAATATTTATTTGAACGCTTGTAGCAAGTGCTGGAACATTTCCCGAATTGTGGAATGAGTTGCTTGGTTCCTTGTACGCCACCTAGAATATATATATTCATGCGTATTGAGCGCAAATCAAAACCACAATGATATAGAAAGCGCTATTCTAGCAAAAATATAACATCGCCAACCACCATGAACAGCATCAATACATCTTTGCAAAGCAGTACAATGCACCTTTATCATACACCCCAAAACAACAGCAGCGTGTTAAGCAAAAGTGATTTTTAGAAAAGATCCGATGGGCATTGCGGTTTGAACTGCAAGAAATATTTTTATCGACCTTAAACTACTCCAAATGAACGTCAAATTAAATCACGCACACACATGAAATAACTGGCGTTTCTTGCAAAGATGCATGCACGCCATTGGCACAAGCATTGAATGAAACATGGATATGGTGACAACGTCTTTTTGCCCAAAGAGGCCTGTAATGCATTTCGCGCGTATAGAAGCGGGACAAACGTGCACTTATTTCTAAAATATATAGGTTCAAAACTTACCTCCAAACAGCAGAATCACACTTGACATTCTCCATGTCTTACGATCGGAGCTCAATCCAACACATCACACACAGTACAGCAGTAAAAACCACTCAAATATACTATCATCATCTATAAGACTTTCCAGACATAAAACTAAACAATTTCATACAACCGCAACACGGGTATTTCTCAAGCAAAATCACTAGACTAGCGTACAGCATGCGCGCACATGTGCCGGTCACTCTAGTCATAGCGGAATTCACGTGACCTAAGCAGGAACGCCACACTCGACGTCAGGACACTCTTAAACTTTGCAATGACCCGTGTCACTGCGAGAGGGGGGCAGTTGAAGCCCCTCTACGTGTTTTTCAGTGACAGTAGACGCGATCGAATATGTACTATAACCAGTAGGTGTTCTGTGGCCAAACCGAGGCCGCGGTTCTCACTGCGTTGCCAGTGCAGCGCGCTGGCAAGTGTCACTAATGCCTGACTAAACTGAACGGCGTCGTGCAACTCTACCAAACGCGAAATGAGTGTGTGCGAAGTGGTCTCAAAACACGGTAGACGACTCAATAACGAACTGTAGTGGCTGTTAATCACCACTTTGCTGCATATCTTGCATGTAACATAACGACGGTTCCCCGTGTAAGTGGAGGCCATGTGGGGGGATCAGCTGCTGCCTCGATTTGCTTTGTTTTGTGGAGCGCCAGTCACACAATGGTTGACTAGAAGTGTCTTTGTATTTCATGGAGCTCATTTCCGCGCGCAATGCCGCCTCCTCCCAGCGGAGAACCAATCAGAGATGGCGTCGACCGTTACAAGGTGTAACGGGTGGTGACATTTCGACTGATGTTAGTGCTCTACCTGAAGTAAGGCGCGGGAACATCGTGAAATCCTCGAGGATCGTGACCATGTAGGACTAGGTAGAAACGTTCAGGTACCTTGAGAAAAGCGACAAGCAAGTCTAATTTTATTGCATCCTACTTCGTTCTCATGGTTGGGGCTGGCCTTCTGCGGTGTCGCCGATTCCGGTGTCGATCGACTCCGCGACTGCCGCCGCATAGACCAGAGCACGCCTATCACACACCCAAGCTCCTAGGCGCCCGGCGACACACTTTCGCACTCAGGCGCAATTTTGTTTTGAACTGTCAAGACATGCTTCTGTTGCGCCAATTTCACATGGCAAGCAGATGCTGCTTGCCATGTGAAATGCGAGAAAGCGCCTCTTCACTTCGCTGACGCTTACAAGAAGTCACCTGGGCACCACTGCGTCGCTTTTGGGTGCAAAAACAATAAGCTAAGCCTTATCCGTGAAGGTCACAGCAAAACGTGGGATTCGTGCGAGTGCGGTAATTTCAAAATACGCAGATTGCCATGCGCTACAAAAAACGCCGAGATCCGCAACCAGTGGGTAATTGCGGTCATCGGGAAACCTTGTGAGCCGAGTAATTGTGTACTAGTAAATACCTGCCAAGCTTCCTGGTTTTTCCGGGAGCCACCCAGATTTTGAACATTTCTTACGTTTGTGCAATTCTCAAACAAACCTTCCGAAAATAGAAATTTCTGGGCATGATCTGGCTGCATTGACAAAAATTAAACGCAGTTACGATCCAGAATTTGTGCGAAACTATCGAACGAGGAAGCGTTGATGTAAATGTACGCTAGAATCCGAATGATTCGACCTCGCGAAGTTCTTCAGCCGAATTGCACCGTGTCCAAAGGGCTCAAATTTGGACGTTCGGGCCAAGCCATCGATCAGTGACCGAGAGCGACGTGCTGAAATATCAGGAAGGACGCGCCCGGCCACCAAAACCATGGTCACTCTTGACACGATCACGAAGAGCGACGACGAAACTGACAGAGCTCCGAAAAGTGCACGCGCGTCGAACGCCCACACAGTCATCAAAGCGACGCTCATTTCTGCAAACGCTGCAGACAAAATCACGACAGATGCAGTCATACATAGCAACAAGCAGCTTAGTTTCGAAGGCACGTGTGCGGTCAGCGCACGCGGAATTAAAACTGAACCACCGTTTGCCAAATCAACGTCTTGCTCAAAAAGATCACCAAGCGGGCCCTCGGTATCCCGATCAGGACGCGCACCGAGCGCCTACTCCAGCTCGGAGTACACAATACGTTGGAGGAGATTGCCGAAGCACAGGAGCGGGCCCAGCTCGCGCCCCTTTCGAGCTCCCAGACCGGCAGACATATACTCTGAGAGCTCGGTCACTCTCCGTCTAAAGTGGACGAGAAGATGAGACAGGTGCACCGTGAGAATCGCGACCTCATCACCATGGCACCGATACCAAGTAATATCCAGCCAGAGCACAATCGTGGTAGCGACAGGCTAGAGCTGCCACTCTTCTTAAGCAGATTCACAGTGAGGAGCGCGGCGTCAGCTTTGTCGGTGCGGCAGAATACCGTGGGTGTCGCACCTTCTCTGCAGTCATCGTCGACTCCAAACAGCAAATCACCATTTGCGCATCGGTTCACACTGACGATCCGACAATTGCCGAGCAAGTGGCCATCGCCCTTGCCATCCTGGAAGGTGAAAGGGAGGTCATCTATAGTGACTCTAGGTCAGCTATTCGCGCTTTCGAGCGCGGTGTAATCTCCAAGAAAGCCCTGCGCGTGCTCCAGAGTTGTGGCCGCGATGGTATCAAGCACCACGTACTGATCTGGTTTCCTGCACACGTTGGACAGGTCCAAGGTGCTCACCCCAACCACAACAAGGCTGCCCACGAGGCCGCATGCGCGCTAACTGACCGCACCGGTTCCGGGCAACGATTCGGGGCCAACGGGGTTGCGGAAAACAGGGCCGCGCCTGCCACGTACAACGAAATAACAAAACATTATTACCTCACGTGAATACTATATGCAATCCCTCATCCAAAACAAAATAGGTCACAGACCCTTACGGTCAGGCTACTGCAGACCTGGCACGTACCCTAACCTGAGATCCCTTCACACTATTTATCCTGACGAGTTCCCAAATGACGCTTGCCCCGCATGTGGGGATGTATTCACGCTGGCGCACATGCTCTTGGAGGGCAAAGCAATGTACACTAACCCCAACAGTACATTGGTCAGGTGGGAGGCGGCCCTATGCAGCTCCCTCCTGGCCGACCAACTTTAGGCCGTCCAGCAGGCCCGCAGAGTGGCTGATAGGCTTGGCCTAAGGGTCCCGACGTGGGAGTCGCCTGCTGCGCGCTGACGTGCGCCTTGCAGGACCACAATAAAGTTTCGCAACCAACCAACCACCGTTTGCCAACAAAAACAATGAGATGACTTTCAGTGGCTAGCTGATCATTGCGTGATGAATGGCAATGCTTCCACAGAGAACGCGGCTTGCGCGTTTTATGGAGAATATCTCACTGTTTAAGTTGCTCCTTCAAGGACCAAGCTGGAAGTCATTTTCATCAGCTAGCTCTATTTCTTTCCTAATTCATTCACTCATCCGCAATATTGTATTACACAAGTTTTATCCGGAGGTTTATTCATTAACCGTGTAAGAAATGGAAACCGGAAATCAATTAGCCGATGATGCAGCCCGCTCAGCCCATGAAGGAACCCGTGCGGTCCCGATTCTTTTATAAAGGAATGATGCAGCAAGACAACTTTACCTGCTGGCTCGAGATCTTACACGCACGTTCTGGTCGTCTATCAGCTTCCAAAGGTGTCAATCTTATGAACTGGATCCTTCGCTCAAGATAAAGCTACCATCACAACTTTCCCGCTCCTATGCGACACTGTCATGCCGCCTTTGGTTGGGTGTTGCATTCACAAAGGTGTACTCTTTTCGCATTGGTATGGCAGACACTTCTACATGCGACTACTGCGGAGCTGAAGAGACCATTGAACACGTCCTGGGCAGCTGCGCTTGCTACGACACACAGCGATGTCAGCTCCGGATGGTTTTGAATCAACTTGACTCCAGACCATTTTCTGTGCAGAAGATTTTAGGACCTTGGGCATTTGCCTCGGTTGCGCAGAAAGCGACTAAAGCACTCCTACTTTACTTAAAGTCAACAAACCTGAGCGACTGCCTGTAGAGTGTGTGTGCTCCCCCGAGTGTGCTCGTGATTGTGTGTACCTTCTTATCTCTGTGCAACCTCTTTTCTCCTCTTCATACCTTCCCAAGTGCAGGGTAGCAAACCCGATGTGCGTCTGGTTAACCTCCTTGCCTTTCCTTGCATATTTATCTCTCTCTCTCTCTAGCCACCTTACACTGCATGCTTCGGTACGCCACACCGACACAGCATCGTCTTATAAGTGGGACTTAAAGACCAATTACAGTGATTTTTGGAGGACAGTGGATCTCAAAGGAATTGACTGGGTACGTTCATTTGAATGTTTGTGCCGTTCAAGCCAAATTGCAGGCTTGAGAATTTCGCGCATTCTTTTCGGATGAATTTTAGAGCTTGCCTCGAAACGCTCACCTCGCTTGTCAGACTTAATGGCAACATTGTGTGTGTGTGACATTGAATTTTGCCTGGCGGAAGTGACGAACAGATGGGCCACTGCAGCGTCTGCTTGTCTGCCATGGTTTGTGTGGGTTCAGCCAGTGCTTTCTTGGTTGAGCGTGCGATTTTCTTTTCCGTGTTGATGAGCACGTGCGATAGGTCCCAAGTGGTGTTGCGTTGTACGGCAAAAACGATTCGCCATACATTCACCATAGCAGCGTAAGCGTTTTAGCCGATCGCCGTGTACGGCGTGGACAGGTAGTGCCATCTGGTGGGTATTATGCGCAACCAGGCAGGTTCCGGTAGCGTCAGGCAAAACGTTACGTCACATGTAGAAGCACACTACGTTGGGTTTCGGTTTCGGTATTGCGGGTTTTCGGTAATTAAAAGTTATTTTTGAATTTTTTAGATCACTTCAGTTATCGGGCACGTGAGAAGAGTATCTGAGGAGCATAAAAGCACCCTTATCCTGACATGGTTAAAAAATCACCGGAGTTGGCCTTTAACACTTAAACTTTGGGCTGCCCGGAGGGCCCACAATACGGCGGTAGGTCTCGGCCTTACAGTCCCGTTGTGGGACCGGCCCACCGTGTGAGGGCAGGCAGCCTTCAGACTTTCAAAGGATAAAGTTTTCTCAAACCAAACCAAACTCCGTGTAAATCAGTGCCATGGAGGAGCGGGTGCGAGGTACCCGTGTTTGAGAAGCTAAGAAGATGAAAAAATGGCAGCATATCCACGGAGTGAATGATGGATAGCGGGGCGAAGCATCCGTCCGTCCATTCGTTCTTGCTTCGTCCATCCATGCGTGCGTCTGTGTGGCGGCCCACGCGTCCATCCTCCCGTGTGTGCATGCGTCTGTTCGTGCGTCCGCAGGTTCATCTGTGCGTCCGTCCCTGTTTTCGTCCATGCATCCGCTCCTGCGTCCGTCCATGCGTCCATCCGTTCATGCAGCCTTCCGTGCGTCCGTTCATGCATCTGTCTGTGTGTCCATTTGTCCACCTATTCAACACTCCAAGTACCACCATCTCACATCTTTTCATCATATATTCCTCATATAGAAGCACCACCATCCAGCGGACAATTCAAGGAATGAACGAGAGGAGGCACTTGCACACTTTCTTACGGCTTGCGCTTCGTGCCTACTTCCGACCTTTAATCACCTCGAGCTCATGGTATATACTAGTTCACTGTATTCATGGCACTGCGGCCCAATTCTCGTAAACCTTTCTAAAACCTAGGAGGTTACGCCCAGCGTGTATAACGTAGCAACCCTTTCTTGTCTTCTGTGCTTTGTAGAACAATAAATATTACAGCGTGCGTGTTAACTGAAACTTGAATTCCCCTCTCTTTCATTCCCTCTAAGCAGCCATCGGCATGTACATTGAGCACTATCTTTTATTGTTCAACAACGCACACAAGAAATTTTTTACTGGCACCACCTTGGAGGTGAAAGTGTTATACTTGTTACACACTAATACTACGGCTACGAGGAACGAACGGGTGCCGCTATAAGAAGCTTCGCCCCTAAAACGAAGAGAGCGCTCGCTGTTGAGGTTACTGCATTTCACGCGTTGGAAACAGCAGTGCCAAGTGCTACGAAAGGGACGTTAATGATGATGACAGCTTTTGTCAGCCCCTCCAAGAATACGTCGAACAACTCTATTAGACATGAAGTGTTTCATGACCTATAGATACCTTAATTTATCATACCCATTGCTTTAAAAAGTATGAAGATTCTTGAAGCTTCAACGTTCAAGGGTTTCAAACGTTTTCTAAACAACCCGAGGCGCTAAAAAGTAGAAGAGAACGAAGGCCACGTGCAGCGCGGCCGCAGAGCACGTGCCAAAAAATTCGAGTGAGGACACGTAGCGTCATCATCTGCGCTTCCGAACGTCAGTCTGTGTTCTGGACGAGCCGCTGACGAAGACTCATCACGGGAATCGCGTGAAATGAGGCGACGACGCGTGAAGGAGACTCGTTTCAAGACTGTCAGCTACCAGTATCCGGATTCGGTGAGCAATGCCGCATTGAGCGAGATCAATATAGCGTTTACAAAATCTTTCGCGCCATTTCTGATACGTAAATGGCCGCGAGTCAGCTAGCCTAAGTGCGTCTTTTTTTCTGTAAGCACTTTCATTGTTCCCGATTTACACACAGTTGATTTGAAGTGATCGTTTTTAAAGGTTGAAATGGGAGTGCCTCTGCTGCCAAGGTTTAATCAAGGGCTTCGCGATTGTGTGCCTATTTACACGAGCGAGAAGAGTGAGTAGGGTACCGCTTAAGTAGAGCAGCTCGGTTCTCAACACAATGTAAAGCTTTTAGCAACGGCACTTCCGGGATATATATATCCCGGAAGCACCCAGATATATATCTGCTGTGTGATTTATGAAAGGTAGCACTGCTCAGTTGCATTGCGTGTAATGGCATTCTCTCACATTGTCGACAATGGAAACCACTGTGTAGAGTTCATATCATTAGGAAAGCTGGGGTCAAGATTGGCCGGTATGTGTATGGTGGTTTACTTAGTACGGCTATGTGACGGCTTTTGGTCACGAATATGACTTTTTAAATGCTTACCATTAGATTGCAAAGAAAAAAGTTGGCAGATCCCGTGCACGCACAGTGGGAATCGATGATATGTGAAGCATGAATGAGAAAGGTTGATATGTAATTTTAAAATGAGCACATCGTTACGAGGTGGAGGTAAATAATGCCATACATTACTTTCGATGTTTTGATGTGTCGTTTTTCTTCATCTATTCACGTCACGTGATACCAAATTTAGTATACGTGTAGCTAGCGAAGCAACCTCGAGCGCGCTATAAGAGTGGTATGTTGTCATGTTCCTACATGACACGCGTGTCAGGATTACTATGTTCGCACCAGTCATATACTGTCATCATCCATTGACGTCACCTAACGCCAAATTTAGTATATGTGGAGCTAGCAAAATGGCCGCGAGTGCATCATGAAGGGCCCAATATACTCAAATGTAGCAGTGACTGATGGGTTACCCAGACAACACAAGAGAGTTTTGGCTTGTACGTAGACTTCTTTACGTTACCGTGTTACCAGATACCGGATAGAATCTGCGCATGCGCGAGTCTTTACGGAACGTGAACCTGCGGAACGAGTCTTTACGGAACGTGAAATGCAACACGCTGCATTTCGTGTCATTTCGTACCCAGACAACCTTGCGTCTCCCTCCTTTCGTGAAAGAGGGTCGCCGGACGCGCTGAAACGCGCATGCGTCAAAGCAACGCAGCGTGGTACGCACCGACGAGTATATTGAAGGACCGGCTCCTGGCGTCGCAATGCCGGCGTGACGCGTCGAAATGAACGCTGGCGAGCACGCGCACTGCGTCACGTCGAAATGTATTAGAGCCTTGACTGTGGCATGTAGTCATGTTCTCACGTGACACACATCTCATGATTACCATGTTGGCCCCAGTCGTCTACTTTCGTCATCCATTGACGTCACGTAATACCAAATTTGGCTTGTGTGAAGCTAGCGAAACGGCCGCGAGTGCAACATGAGTGTGGCGTGTAGTCATGTTGTTGCATGACATGCATGTCGTGATTATCATGTTTGTGTGACGTCCCCGCAAACACGGACAGAACCCCGGTCCTTTCAAGATGTTGTCGCTCGTTTCTCAAACCCACGCATAAAAAAAGGGAAAAGAAAACTTTCGGTGTAACAAATGGGCATTCCGGAGTGGAGTACCTGGAAGAATTATTTCTACTATTCTCCCGGGCTCCCCCCCCCCCTTCCCGCAAACACGAGGACCGGGTGGCGCCTTGTCGTCTACAGACAGTGTGACAGTGTACGGTGGAGATAATCCACGCACACCCTTCAGATTTGTGGCATGGGGGAGCAGCTGAGCACCTTTTGTTGGTTCAGAGAATGCGACGCTGACGCAGCGCCTGTGCCGGGTCCAGTATGACTTTCCGTCAGCCTCCGTGGCTCCAGGACTCATTACTGCGTTCTGCGGGGATGGCCGCCCGCGGTGGTGAATGACGAAGAAGCGGCGGCTACGGAGAATTTCGCGGGAGACACCGAGCTGCATGGAAACGTTGAGACTTGGTCTGGACATCGGCTCACCAAGTACCGGAATCATCGGGACCATTGTTCGCCCGTAATTAAAGTGTCTTCGGACGGCTCGCCCATCTCTCTCCCTGAGGCTTGCGTTTGTATATTGTTACTTGCTCGGCTTTGTTTGGGAGAGGGTTTTCTACTGATGTGGGCCACGGGAGCGGCCGTCGAAGACGACACACTCCGACCGACAGAAAAATATGCCGCGTCGATAGTGGCGATTGGTTTGGTACCCCGGTAGGGCGGAGTCAGGTCCTACAAAAAGGGACTACGAGAAGATACAAGGGGGTCAGAGATACGATGCGAAGGGAGTCAGAGAGATACTATGCGATGAGCTTGAGATGATAGAGAGACAGAATGGAGAGGAAACATAATGGTGCGAAAAGATAGCAATGAGAGGCGATGAGATGATGACGGGGAAAAAGACGGTACGATGAGGAATGGAAGTTAGGGATAGGAGGCGAGTGAATGGAGCGTTATGAAAAAGAAGCTAAGATGGAAATAACTGAGAGGCACGACGTAGGCGACAATGACGAAGACGATAAGACGCTGACGAATTGGACAGATCAGACCTCGACGCCAAGAACCAATTTTCGGCCCCGATTCGAGCAGCCAACTCCGAGGCCCCGACTACATGGACATTCTGTGAGGCGAACTTCACCTCCCTTACTTAAACGATCTTTGCGGGAAAATATGCGGCATATTGAGACATTGCGCGGTTTTAATAATTGATAAATTCATCATTTGTGTCGTGTGATTTTTTTATATGCATGCCATTGTATTGTTACAGTTATTTTCTCTATGTGCCTGCCCTGTGTCGAATGTCACTAATGTCCAAATCATGTGTTATAATTTTGTGTAGTCGTTGATGTACGCGGTATACGACGTTTTGAGTTATTAACAAATTAAATGAATCAGTAAACAGGAACAGGTCTTCGCGTCTATTACTTCCCGGCCCCAGCACGAATCTCCGTATGTGAAAAGTGTTTGAGACACGTATCAAAGAGGGAACCGGATAAAAAGGGGTAGAGTGGTCTTCCCTTTCTTTGGTAATCGGTGGCGTAGCGGGGGACGTCTCATTTGTATGTGTCATTTACCTATGTCGTCCAATGGCGTCACGTAATACAGAGTTTGGTACATGTGAAGCTAGCGAAACATGAGTGTAGCTTGTAGTGATGTTGTTACACGACACGCATCTCATGATTATCATGTTTGCACCAGTCACATACCTTCCTCATTCATTCACGTAGCGTAATACGAAATTTGGTACATGTGACGCGAGCGAAACAGCCGCGAACGCATCATGAGCTTGGCATGTAGTCATGTTGTTACATGACAAGCATGTCATGATTTTCATGTTAGGGTCTGTCGCGTTTGTTCGCCATTCAATCATGCCATGCCATACCAGTTTTGCAACATGCCACGTGAACGAAACCACCGCAAGAGCTGCATAGCCATGACATGTAAATTATGACAACCATAACATACTTGTCATAATTTTCATGTTATGACTAGTCAAATATGTTTTTCATACAGTCATACTATGCTGGACCAAGTTTGGTATCGATACCTATATAGAAACGGGCAGGAGAGTTAAACGTCGTAGGCGGCTGAATAGATAGATAGATACGCTGAAAGTCGCCATAGTTAGATAAGAAATGCTTCGCATTATAAAAAAAACCGAGAAGGCAGGGTTCCACAGCGCGGCATCGAACGAGCGACCTCGCGTTCCGCAGCGCGGGACGCTAACCATCAAACCACCGAGCCGTTGGTCTCCAACATGTTAATGACGAGCAATTTATGTAAACCATGTATCACTCGTGGTCGTCAGAGCTCGGCAACATCAGCGCGTTTTCATCGTCAGTAGCGAGATGACATGACGGGCGTGCGTTGGGTGCGGCGCGCTTTGAAGATCTGTGCCACGTCACCCGGCGCGTCGCTGCACGCGCGCCTACACATGGGGAGGCCAAAGTACATATAGATTGCGTGGAGATTCATTTGTGCGCGCGCTTACAACGGAATTCGGGCGCTTTGCACATCCTGTGCTTCCACCACAAGTTTGCTTTGAAATCACAGTTTTAAAGAGAGCGCGATCGTCACTTTGATCTCTGCCGTGGACACACTTACGAAAAGAGCGCGCTGCTCTCACACGAAAACGTAAGAATTATGACAGTTGTCCACGTTAATCCTGTGTTTACCTGTGCGCTCATTTTCTGCCTCTTTCTTTTAGAGCAGCGTGCTTTAAGTGTCGAGCTTCGAGAGTTGTTTGTCGACGTTTGTCCTGTGTATGCTCATTTCATGTGTCTTTCTGCCTGAAACGCGCGCTGCATGTTTCGAGCTGCTTGCCGTTCTTCGCGTGACATTGCGATTTGTTACTGCAGCATTAATTCCTTCGAACTTGCGGGGAAACAATGCCCGATGAATGCTCAACTACTTCTGCGAGAACACGTTTCACTTTCTTGTTATACCAATTGCTTAAAAGATGGAACAACCACGACACTGACGCTGTCTTTCATTAAAGTTCAGGATGTTGCGGCAACTGACTCACAGGCAGAATATCGGGGACAAGTAGCACGAACGAAAAACTACAGAAAGAAGGTAAAGTTGACCGGAAACGGAATGTCATGATCAAGACCACTAGCTGTAGCATTAGTTTTTAATGTTTGTCATGCTTCTCTCTCTCACTCATAACAGGGGCAGCCACGGCAGCACCAGGAAAACCAAACACGTCGTACTGTCGCACAGGGCGTCGGCATCGGCAATGCAACCGATAACACGGCCAAATTCTCACCTGGCACGCATAGAAACCGACAAAATAGCTGCGAGAGCGCACGTGCCAACCGGTGCGGAATGGAAGTTTTCAAGCGGCTACGTTCACGAGCCCATGCGCCTCCCCCTAGCTCAAACAGCAGTGGCGAGTGCCTTTTAGCAGACAAGAAAAACTGCAATCGACGTCGACAGAGGAACAGGACAAGAAAGTCCCTATCAGAAATGTCGACGTTGCTTCTGAGAAAAGAGGTTTACGGGGATGGCGCGACTCCCCAGCAACGCACATTTTCATCAGGAGACGATGGCGATAATGGTGGTTGGTTCTAAAAAGGCAATCAACCACATATGACACAGTCGAATCAGGGTTTTACCCCAATGCCTCGGGTGGGGGCGATTTTGGCATGATGATGATCTTGAACTTGCGGACCGCGCAAGGCACTTGTCAATCTCTAGCGGGTCAATTTTTGTCTCACCGCAAGTTCAAAGCACCAAACCTCACCCAAGAACATACCAGCAAACAAACTTCCCCGACCTTCAGCCTTGTTACAAGGGCACGGACGGAAGCCGGTGGAGCCGAGGGAATGACGGCCGCCAAGTAAATGAAAACGTCGCTCATTACGCCCACGGGGCCAAAACAATGCACGGCAAGTGTGAAGAAGCCAGTGAAATCGTATTTTCAGGTCAGCGAATCTCGAAGGAACGTCTCCTGCCGGTGAATTGCGATCTTGGAGTTCACTTCTACGATGAATCCGACCGTCCTCTACTGCGAACGAAGAATGGTGAGTTGCTTTCAAGTCAAAGAATCTCCCCAAGTATACTCCTGTGAATCTGCGGCTGACCAAGACTGGCGAGGCACCCTGGCAGACAGCATCAACCTTCCGGCCGACCCCGGGAGAACGGAGAGATGGGTTCACGCTCATTACCCCCTCGTAGCACAGCCTCTTCATGCGGAGAGTGCAGAAGACCCCATTTTCTTTTCGGAGAGGCTGCCACACCTCCGCAACGCGAAGCGCAGCCCTAGAAACTCGCAACCAGCAAGCAAAAAGAGACACCACATGCAGCAACGCTAAAGAAATGTCACAGAAGGTCAAAAGTTCGGCAGGCGCATTTGTAGACACCTCCTCTGAGGACAGTTCCCCACCGCTGGACAGCAAGCAACATCAGTTCATTCCAGGAAGCGCTTCGCGCAACCAAAGGGCTCGTATGAAAAAGTTATGAATCAATCATTAAAGAGGAAAAGGCAAAATGGGCTGTAACTTTGCCGCCGACAAAAAAGCAATCCGAGTCCCGGAATAACCAAGCCTGCTGTGACAATACAGACAGAGGGAGCCAAGCAAACGAGTCTGGTTTTATCGACCTACGGGGACCCGGTACCCGATTCGGACATCGTACTGAACGGTTGTTTGGACAAGACAGTAAATCTGGTTACGATCAAATACTTGTATGTGACGGTAGCGACAACTGCCAGTCCCGGAAAGGCAGGGATCCCGAGGGTCAAGCGTACAAGCGCAAGGAGGAAACGATGCCGCCGGACGACTTTGATTACATGCCAAGACCCCACGCCTGCAGTGGAGCCCATCCCAAAGACACAAACAAAAAAGTACATCGTTTACCAAAATTGAAGTCGAAGATGACGAGAAACATCCGCTTGGACCACTTTCATGCCGCGGGACGAAAGAATGAAACTTGTGAAGGAAAGCGTGATCAGACAATTCAGAACGGAAGTGGAGACCAGACTGGTTGGACAGAAGAGTTCAAGCTCAGCACGTGGTCGTGCGTTCAGACAGCATTGCGCAGAAATGCCGAACAGTTGGACAATGAGGCTAAAATGCAGTTCTACTCCTGCGGAGAGGAGACTTTAACGAAATCGTCCTCGCATATGACGGGAAGCCGAGAGATTGGCCGAACAGAAAGGCTATGGAATGAAGCTTGTCAAGACAAATGTAATCATTACATAGAGAATGGCAGGGGAGATCAAAGGTTTTTTTCAGCAGAGCCCAAGCACGATTCACGGCAACGTACTCAAACTGCCACGTTCGGAAATACTGGGAAGCTAGCCTATTCCGGTCGCGAGCAGAAAACTCAGTTTTACACCTGCAGCAGCCAATCCGGCTCGGAAGCAGGTGAACAACGATCCACTGACAACTGGTGGAGTCCCACGGCGCACATCCTGCCGTTGATGCCCAGGTTAAACCACAGGAAAGGCAAGTACTTTCTTTCTCATTAAAAATGCACCATTTCCGAGTGGCTTTAAAAATTATCTCTGTCAATAATTATTATGCCACACGCGTGCATGTGACCGCCGGCTCGTGAATCATCATCGCCGAGGCTAGAAGTAACAGACGCCAGAGGATAGCGAGCGAGGCTCCGGCTCTTTTTATGACGTGCTATGCGACAAGCGGTAAATAATGAGTAACGATGAATGAAAAGGCTTCGAACTGCAATGATTAGTCGTTGGCACGTCGCTTACAGTCCAGAGTGAATTCACACACACTTCATCTTCTAAAGGCTGAATTTCTCTAGAAAGGAGCCTGTAATATTAGCTGTTACGTTCACCATTTTCATTAACCAGCGCACGTTCTTAGGAAGTCGGGAGTGGCTGCATGTGCACCTCCAAAATGGGTGGTGAATACATACTATGATATTTGTTAAATATTCCGCCTGGTAAAGTTGCAATGGAAGCAAGTGGAAATTTATTTATACAAAAGTTTCCTTTCAATGTTTTCTTACCAAAGGAGCGACGTCCTGAGATCCATTTGCAGCAAATGGGTTCTACACCCGCCAGCATGGCCGTAGTTCCGATGCTTCAGAACAGGGCGAGCCACAACGTTATTGCTCACCGGCTGCATCTCGCACCGTTCATCCGACCAATTATTTAGATGGTGAGCTTCCACTGAGTAATACGTTGCGCTGAAAAAAATGCCTTTTCAGCACGTCATCCCACAAGAGCTCTTTAATCAGTGTCGCGTACACCAAGTTGATCACAGCTATCTGTCAATGCGCCGTCCTCTTACAGCTACGAAGCCATTTCGAGTTGGTCTAAGAAATAAACAAATAATTATTCAACGTGCCCGGAACAACCGCGATGAAGTGCTGATAAGAAACGATAAAATAAAGTCATTCTTGAGGAAAAAAGTACTAGCAAAAATAGGAATGCAAACAAGGGCAACAGGGCAAAATAGGATACCCGAACACGAGAAATGTAGGTCAGTGCTAAATTCAAATCACACTTAACGAAGCACAAGCTTCTATAAATGACAAGCATAAAAGGATTCAGAAATTGTGTGGCACATTTATGTATTAAAACAGCGTACAATGGCAAAGCGCGGAATAGAATAATCTGCCATATATATATATATATATATATATATATATATATATACACCGAGACCCACAACGTAAGTATTAAAAAAAGAAACATCCTGAGGATGGTTGAGTGTGGCCATAGACAAGTGGGTAGATCAAACGACCTATGCTCTGCGTTTTTTTTACGCAGAATTCGAAAAACAGCGCAACTGCTCAAGTATAGAGTTTCGTAAATAATACTTAGAGGAGAATATGTCGATAGTGTCAACGCGGGCTCCTCCAGCGGTACTTGTACCCCCATGGGAATTATTTGAAGCACAAACTTCGGATATGCTTCGAATGGATCACGTTCTTTATATTCGCGATGCTTGTTTTTTGAGTGTAAAAGAAGGTGAAAAAATATATTCTATTGACGATTGATTCATTATTTGTCACCATCAGCCTGACTACGTCCACTGCAGGACAAAGCATGTTCCACCAGTCAGCTCGGTCTTATGCTTGCTGCTGCCAATTCATACACGCAAACTCCTTAATCTCATCTGCCCACCTAACCTTTTGTCTCCCTCTAACCCGTTTGCCTTCTCTGGTAATCCAGTTACTCTGAATGACCAGCAGTTATCCTGCCTACGCGCTACATGCCCAGCCCATGTCCATTTCGTCTTCTTGATTTCAACAATAATATCCTTAACCCCGTTTTGTTCCCTAATCCACTCTGCTCTCTTTAAGGTTACACCTACCATTTTTCTTTCCATGCTCGCTGCGTCGTCCTCAATTTAAGCTGAACCCTCTTTGCTGAACCTTCACGCCTCTTTAATTTGTACTTAAACCTTATAGCTCCAAGTATGCGTAGCGAAGAGGTAGTAGTGAAAGCTCTACAAATGTAACCACCAGAGTAAGCAGTGCTCTGCCATCACGTTCTGTATTCTGTATCAAAATATAGTGAATATTGTTTACAACACTAGAAAACAAATAGTTGTATTTCCCTCGAAATTATGCATGAGCTTTTTATGGGAATCACAGTACAGTATTAAGTGAAAATAGCATTTCGTCTGCTGCA
>NW_023611716.1:0-82500 GCF_013339725.1 Rhipicephalus microplus
GCGGGACTAGTGCGAAACCCTCCCAGCACTGTAGAAGATTTCCTCCGCGAAGCCACGATAATGGAAAGAACGCTAAGGCAGCGTTCGTACCAGTATGAGTGTCCTGGCAGTCTTTCGTCAGTGTCGTCAGCCCTACCAACACCTGACGTCACGACTGTAAATGACCTGACGGAGCTCGTGCGCAGTATTGTGCGCGAGGAGCAGCAAAAGCTGCACGTGGTGTCTTCTCCGCCCCATGTTGCTGCTCTAACGGATGTCGTTCGCGAAGAGGTCCGGCAGCTGGTGCACCCCATGACGACTCTGCGTGCAGCCGAAGTCCAACCCATGACGGCCCCGCGTCCAGCCGAAGCTCCGCTTTTAACGTACGCGGAAGCACTACGTACTCCTGCACCGGCTGTTGGCTATCCGTCCCGTCCGTCCACCCTGCAGACGGCACCGTCGTTCTACTCGGACCACCGCAGTACGGCAACCCACACCTTACACGGAAATCAAGTGTATGGCGTGCTCCAGACAACCGGCCTCCATGTTATCACTGTGGTGAACCAGGTCACATCTACCGTGAGTGCGCGTACAGGCACATGGGTCTTCCTGGCTTTCGTCCGGAGGCTCGTCGACCCAGAGATGGTGAGCGGCCCCGTGCTATCGCCGAATACTTGGCAAGCCAACGATCCTCAACCCTTCCGCGTCGCCAATCCCGCTCACCGTCTCCAAGGCGTTCCACGTCACCTGGCCAACAATCAACCTTTGCGGACGTCCTTGCAGGAAGATCGCCTAGATCCACAAGCCCGCGCCGGGGAAACTAAGAACAGCGACCTCTGGGGGTGAGGCCGCTGTTGATCGACCATTACAAGACCCTCCCCCGATTTTCCTGCCGACATCCGACGACATTCTTTCACCGACGTGTGCCATCGACGACAAACGCGTCTCTGCTCGTATCTCTGTCCTTGTCGACAACCACCCGCTGACCGCTCTGGTAGATACGGGTGCTGATTATTCTGTCATAAGCGCTGACCTCGCTGCACAACTAAGAAAGGTAACGACACCTTGGGGACATGGAACCAACCTCCGGACTGCGGGAGGTCACCTAGTGACACCGCTAGGAATGTCAACTGCCCGCCTCCGAATTCGTGAGTCGACGTACATTGTTTCCTTCGTTGTATTGCGCGAATGGTCCCAAAACCTGATTCTCGGAATGGATTTTCTCCGCGAGCATGGAACCATTATTAACTTTCGCTACCTGCTCATAACGTTATCTAACGACCATACAGCCCTACGAAAGGATGCAGTTGCGCCGACCACAACACTTCGAATTGCTGACGACACCATCGCACTGCCGCCGCGAGCCAGTATGTTGGTAACTGTGGAGAGCGACTGTGACAACAAGACTAGTGGCATCGCGGAAACTAACCTCTCGGTGCTCTTGGCTCGGCAGATTTGTGTCGCGCGTGCTATCGTCAAACTGAAACATCGGAGGACTCAGCTTATGATAACGAATTTCGGCGGCCAATACCAACACTTGGCAAAGCGAACAGCAATCGCGAACTTTGAAGCCATCGATGACCAAGAATGTTCCACTATCGCTCCGATCGCCACTGCTGCCGAAGGTAACACTGCATTAGCCAGTACAGTTGACGTGAATTGCCAGCTATCCTGTGCGCAGCAACAGCAGATACGCATGATTTTACGTACGTATAGTGATTGCTTTGCGTCCACCTCCAAAATCAAGCAGACCCCAACCGTGAAGCACCGCATTATAACGGACCCTACCGAACGGCCTGTACGACAGCACGCCTACCGCGTGTCACAAAAAGAACAAGAGGCAATACGTTTTCAAGTGAAACAGATGCTCGACGACGACGTCATCCAACCTTCGAACAGTCCATGGGCGTTACCCGTCGTACTTGTTAAAAAGAAAGACGGCACTCTTCGATTTTGCGTCGATTACCAGAAGCTCAACAAAGTGACGAAGAGAGACGTCTACCCTCTCCCACGCATAGATGATTCACTGGATCGACTTCGACATGCCCGATATTTTTCCTCAATGGATTTACGCAGCGGTTACTGGCAGATCGAGGTCGATGAACGTGACAGGGAAAAAACAGCATTCATAATTCCCGATGGCCTCAACGAATTCAAAGTGTTACCATTTGGATTGTGCTCTGCACCGGCAACGTTCCAAAGGAGGATGGACACCGTCCTGTCCGGTCTGAAGTGGGAATCCTGCCTCGTGTATTTAGACGACATCGTTGTTTTTTCCAAAACATTTGAACAACATATACAACGACTTCAGTCCGTCTTCGTCGCTATTCGATCCGCAGGCCTATCTCTAAAACCGGAGAAGTGTCATTTCGGCTACGAAGAACTAAAGTTCCTCGGCCACCTTATCAATCACGATGGCATTAGACCAGACCCAGAAAAGACCATTAGTGTTGCTGCATTTCCTCCACCTTCGAACAAACGGAATTTGCGCCGGTTTTTGGGTCTCTGCGCTTACTACAGGCGCTTTGTCCAGAGCTTTGCCAACATAGCTGAACCTCTTACCCGTTTAACGAAGGAGGATACTCCTTTTGTGTGGGGTCCAGAGCAGAGAGCCGCTTTTTCCCAGCTTCAGCAGTGCCTTCAGAGTGAACCCTTACTAGGGCACTTTGATGAAGATGCCACCACCGAACTTCACACTGACGCAAGCAACATCGGTCTTGGTGCAGTACTCGTCCAGTGGAAAGACGGCGCTGAACGTCCATCGCTTATGCTAGCCGCATTTTGTCATCTGCGGAAACTAACTACTCGACCACGGAGAAGGAATGTCTTGCTGTTATTTGGGCGATAACTAAGTTCCGACCCTATCTGTATGGCCATCCATTCAGAGTAGTTACGGACCATCATGCCCTCTGTTGGCTGGCCAATCTCAAGGACCCTTCAGGGCGCCTCGTGAGGTGGAGCTTACGCCTTCAAGAATTTGAGGTTACAGTCGTCTACAAGTCGGGCCGCAGGCACACTGATGCCGATTGCCTTTCGCACGCACCCCTCGCGACGACATCGAGGGACGATGATACCGATGGCCATTTCTTTGTGCAGTCAGTGAATCTGACTTGGCCCAACAACAGTGGAATGACTCAGAGATCCAACAACTTATCAAATACCTTCAAGGTCGCAGCTCGAGTCCACCATCGGCATTCGCACGTTCAGGGTCATTTTGTCTCCGCAACGACATCGTCTACAAAAAGAACTTCGAACCTTATGCGACTGAGTACCTCCTCGTCGTTCCACCAGGGCTACGTGCTGACATTTTATCTGCCTGCCATGACGAGCCTTCCTCCGGCCACATAGTATTCGCACGTACCCTTGCCCGGATTCGAACTCGCTACTACTGGCCAAAGCTCACACATGATGTCAAGCATTATGTTAAAACGTGCAATCATTGCCAGCGCCGTAAAGCCCCACCAGTGCGCCCTGCTGGTTTATTGCAGCCTGTTGCACCCCCGTCACAACCGTTTGAACGAATCGGCATGGACTTGCTTGGGCCCTTCCCGAAGTCACATGATGGCAACCGCTGGATCGTAGTCGTTACTGACTATTTAACAAGGTTCTGCGAAACGAAAGCCCTACAACGAGGCACCACCAATGAGGTTGCATATTTTTCATCAACAACATCGTCCTCCGCCATGGAACGCCAGCAGTTCTTATCACTGACCGTGGAACAGCCTTTACAGCCCAATTGATGCCAGACGTCACGAGACTTAGTGGAACAGCTCATCGCAAAACAACCGCATACCATCCACAAACCAACGGTCTGACGGAGAGATTAAACAAGACGCTCGCTGACATGCTATCTATGTACGTCGACCGTGATCACAAAAACTGGGATGCAATTTTGCCATACGTAACGTTCGCTTACAACACTGCGGTTCAAGAGACTACGGGTTTCACTCCATTCCGGTTGCTTCACGGCAGAGAAGCAATTACGATGCTTGATGCCATGCTGTTGCCTGACACGACCAATATTACTACTGATGCGAACGACTTTATCCGGCTCGCCGACGCGGCCCGCCAGCTTGCACTCAAGCGGATCCGAAAACAACAACGAATCAACTCGCAGAGGTACAACTCCCGTCATCGCCATGTCATTTACCAACCCGGTGATCTTGTCTGGCTGTGGATCCCCGTTCGTAAAAGGGGCCACTCGGAAACGTTACTTCACCGCTACTTTGGTCCCTATAGAGTTTACGGCGCCTCACAGATGTCAACTACGAAACTCTGCTTGAAGACACAGCTCAGCGATCTCGACGTTCCCAGCAGGCCGACGTTGTTCATGTGTCACGGATGCAGCCACACTACCCCCGAGCCACCTGACACTGCTTCATCAGGCGTCTTTGTGAGTGTACGCGACTACTTTAACTTTTAATGGGCATTGGTCATCGGGGTGGTACTTTTTTTTCGAAGGGGGGGGGGGGGTAACGCCACAGGCGTAGAACGAGGTTTAGCCATGCCAATGCGAGTGTGTGCCATGGTGTGAAAGAAAAGACGGTTGGAGTGCTCGTGCTCTAACGTTCGGCTCGGCTCGACGTCCAGTGCTTGACGACGTCCAGTGCTCGACGTCCAGTGAACAGACGTTGTGGTCGTTCTGTGATCACATGACAATATGATTATGAGAGACGCCGTAGGGGAGGGATCTGGAAATTTCGACCACCTGGGGTTCTTTAACGTGCGCCCAAATCTGAGCACACGGGCCTACAACATTTCCGCCTCGATCGGAAATACAGCCGCTGCAGCCGGGATTTGATCCCTCGACCTGCGGGTCAGCAGCCGAGTATTTTAGCC
This sequence comes from Rhipicephalus microplus, assembly GCF_013339725.1. Lineage (NCBI taxonomy): Eukaryota > Metazoa > Arthropoda > Arachnida > Ixodida > Ixodidae > Rhipicephalus > Rhipicephalus microplus. The sequence continues at coordinate 4,819 of NW_023611716.1, forward strand.
ACTAGACCACCGTGGCGGGGCCAGAAAGCAAGCTTCCTCGAAGGACTTTATGTGAAGTTTGTTTTTACATGTGTCATATTGTATTCATGGTGTTTCAAATTTTGATTCAGGCTTGAGCGAATTTTCGCCATTTTTTTGTCTAGTACCCAGTGCTGTTATGTTTTTTTTTTCATCCAAAAGTTTCAACTAAAAGTGTCTAAGCATACCTGACGTATGCTATCGCTTTATGTTCGTGTGTAATGGGTCGTCTTTCTTTTTTTTGTTTGAATTTCTGTTTCAGGCATGTGTAAATCTTTGCCAATGTTCTTATTCATACCCAGCGCGCTCATTTTATATCATGTAAACGCATCTAACCTTACCTGCCGTGTGTACTATCAAATGAAAAGGGTTTTTTTGCAATAATTCTATGCTCACAGTTCTTTTGTGTGTCACCAGAGGCTTGCGTTATATATGAAGAGCTGCTTATGAAATAAAATTACTTGCAAGGGTAGCGAGTGTCGTGTTTTCTTATCCTCTGCGTCCCCGCGGAAGTTGCGCTAACACATCATATGTTAAAGCTCAGGCACAGGTTGGCAGACGCTGTGCAACAAACAAGCAACTATCTCGATGTATTCTGCATGGAACAGGACGGACTACATGATAAGCGTTGGTAAAATGTTATTTTTCAGCTTAGTGACTTGCTGTTAACACGCACGGACCCTCTCAGTGACGCTTAGGAAGGTGTTTTTTAGTTTCACCATCAAAAATGAAACGGGCTTTATAGAACCACTCGGGAACCCAATCTTTCGTACATGTTGACAGATTGCATGACTTCTGAAGTGTATGGCCCTATTAATGTCAACAGTGTCCTACTTTTTCTTCCACAACAAGACTCAGCTGCTGGCAATCCAGGCATTCCTCATCACAACTGTGCTAGCCAATCACAAACACTGCCGAAGAAGTGGCACAATTTGCACCCGCGTTAAAGTAGAAGAGAGGGGTTTGGGAAGATGACGCATTTCTTTATTTTGTGCTTGCTTTCGTTTGTCTCCTGAAAGTACTTGATTCTTATGTTCACCTAATTATTTGGCCTTGAAACCTATATTGGTAGCGGGAAGAACATTATGTAATAACTCTACAAGCACATGTATTTATACTTGTCTCTTGAGTTTGTTTTTCTTTCTACCAGCAGCCCACAAGGTACATTAAGAGTGTTTAGACAAAGAAAGCACCAGATATCCAGAGTAAATATATTTCTATGGCAGTCCTCAGCAGCTATCGTTCCGAGAGACCACGTGCAGATAATGGGCTTGGTCATTGCGCGCTAGGCAGAGACAAAACATATATAAATAATGTTTCATAGCTTTTTGAAATTGTTAACCAAGCTCCGGTATCTTACTTGCTTCAGTTCTGTTCCATACATATTTGATTACGTAGGTGGTGATAATATTTATTTTGTACAGACATAGACTTTGTACGGCGAGCAAAAGAAGTCACTGTTGCAGTCATGTTTATTTTATACAATATTATTTGTTTTACTGAATACTTTTATTTTATTTCCACAAATCGTACGTTTTTTATCTTATTCTGACGTTCTCAAACCGCGTAAGCTACGGCATACTATGGCTCAGAAACACCGGCCAATTAGTTTTCCTATACATTCTACCATTATTTAGAAGCATATAATGAGGCTGTGTTTTTTGTTTGGTACCGAATGCGTTGTTCCGTTTCGAAATTGAACTTCCTGATATTTCGTGCACAGCATGTGGCTGTCCAACAAGGCTTTCTTATTGATACTATGCTTACAATTTTATAACCTGCTCAATTATGTTTTGAAGTCCAGCCCGAAGTGAATGAATACGTAGATTTGCAGTAACCTGCGCTCAACACTGACGCATCTTTCTACAGGTGAGGTGCACTGCTTGCTGAGGATGCTTGATTGATATGCGGGGTTTAACGTCCCATGAGCACTATATAATTATGAGAGGCGCTGTGGTGAAGGGCTCCGAATATTTTGACCACCTGGGGTTTTTTAACGTGCACCAAAATCTGAACACACGGGCCTACAACATTTCCACCTTCATCGGAAATGCAGCCGCCGTAGCCGGAATTCGATCCCGTGACTTGCGGGTCAGCATCCGAATACTTTAGCCACTAGACAACTGTAGCGGGGTGCTTGCTGGGGATGTATTTCGCATTTGCTTAGTTTAGACAAAACATGTGAACAATATTGATGTGCATGCCTTGATTTTAAAAGAATATGACTCTATAGAAATAACAGCTTGAAGATATTATATTCATGAAATATTTGCGCACTCATGAAATGGTATCTAAAAATTAAAGCTTTTTTCAGTTCGTTGTATTGTCTTGTGTACTATACTTCAACTGCACGATAACACGGGCAAACCGTTTCTAAAGACTACGTGCCTGGCAGACTACTTTCAATGTTACCACTGCGTAAGGGATGTGTCCATCTTAAGAAAAGAAATCCTCTTGTTAAACAAATTCACTGTTTTCTTTTGTGTTGAGCACAATTTTATTCTAAAACTGTTTACGCATACATACTTTCATATTGATGGAACCTTCCTGCAACACATTCGCTCGCCATTTCTGGTGCCCCACAGCTCAAGACATGGAAAAACCACTTGGAATGAATCTACTGGTGGTTGTTGCTACCGCAATAGGTAATTCATATGAACCCTTATAGAGATATGAAAGGTTGAAGTGAGCGGCTCATTGATAGACACGACCACCTAATTAACTACCAAAACAGACCTATTATTTCAGAACACTTAGTAAATGCAGAATACTAACATATACACCGGCACCTACATGAACGATGTCTCACGGCGTTACTGAGTCTAATGTAGTTCCCTGGACATATGAAGTCAGAGCACGAAATCGCAGCAGTGAACATCTCCGACTGTCTTATGCAGCTACGACGTAGCTTTGCGTGTTTATTCAAGTGGTATGTTTTAGTTACCATGGAATAACCACACTTTCACTATGCTATCAAACTCAGCCGACTGTCGAACTTTGGTAATGATGCCGGGAAGTTCTTGCATAATCTTCGGCTAAACTCCAAGTTCACGGCAGATTTAAAGCACCGTAAGTAGGGTACCCCAGCTATCTTCAGCCAGAGTATAAAAATATGCCGACACACAAAATTACGACGCGAGGAGTGCATGTTGCTAACCACTGTCTGTAATCAGTAAGGCTATTTTTGTGTTCTAAAATATTTCTTAACTAGATACAGCAAAACAGTGTATCCTCTTTCATCAAGAAAAAAACAGTGTTAAAATACCTACTAGACTACGAAATATTTACAGTTATTACTTTAAGCCCTACCAGATTAAAGCGACGGCTTGACCGCACAGTCATTACAACCATTTTTACTCTTGCAGCTGTAATTATACTGGCTCCAAGTGAAGCCTTCACGCTTGAAGGATACGTTGGCGGAAACGAAGCCATCGTATTTGGTCGCGAAGAATGACTCAACATTCGTCTTGTGGGAACCACGTGCACAGGGCATCCAGAGGGGGCACAACGTGTCGCAGAGGGGTGGTGCACGTGGTCCACTTGCTCTCGTCAAAAGGGCCAGCCTGCGTCATGCCCTAACAACAGATGTCTTGGCTGTCATGACGAACGGATGCTGTTACGCATGCTGGCCGATTGCTGCTGCCCAGAATCATGGTCACTTCGTAGCTGCCGTCTCTCGCCCGAACCTGCCATATGCCATGTTTTGTTGAATAAATTGATGTTTGTTTTCACTTGAAGCCTACGTCATTCTTTCCTTACCTATGAACGTGACACAGCAAGCCCTATACCGCCAGTTCATGGCAATGGGCGATACATTCTTCATCAGTAATAAACTGGCGCAGCATTTCATAGGTTTCTAGAATGCTGGCATGAGCACTTCCATAATATGCATGGAAAGAGGCGAATATATCAGAGCATATATATCTATTAGCATACTAGTGGCGATGGCGCAATGGTTCGAGCATCTGCCTCGCATGCAAAAGGTCCATGGTTTGAATCCCGGTGCCACGCTGTTCCCAACCGGATCAAAAAAATTCGCGCGGTGATGGAACTGCTTTAAAAGGCCTGGGGTGCGGCCTCACCGGTAACCACCACCGTTAACGCACTCCCTCTCCAGAGAAGGATTGGCCACCTTAGTGCAGTATCTGGACACTACCTCCCCCATGCATACGTCAATTAACTCACGGCCCTCAGTCCCCAGCAGCTGCGAAGCCACTGACCATGGCGGCGGTCAGGTCTGCAACGCAGCAGAGGGTGCTGAGAATCTCTGGATCCGCACAGGCCGCCATTGGAACCTGAACTTGGCAACATTTAACGCTAGAACCTTATCTAGTGAGGCAAGTCCAGCTGTACTATTTGAGGAGCTAGATGGTGTTTATTGGGATATAATGGGGCTCAGTGAGGTTAGGAGGACAGGTGAGGCCTGTACGGAGCTGCAGAATGGGCACGTCCTTTGCTATCGGGGCTTGGCTAACAGAAGAGAAGTGGGAGTGGGGTTCCTAATTCACAGAAACATAGATGGCAACACCTAAGAATACCCCAGCAATAATGAAAGGGTGGTAGGTATTGTAATTAAACTCGATAAGAGGCACAAGATGAAGGTGGTACAGGCTTACGCGCCTACATGCAGTCATGATGACGCTTCAGTTGAAAGCTTCTACGAAGACGTGGAATCGGTAATGGGTAAGGTAAAAAAACAGAGTATACTATACTGAAGGGAGACCTTAATGCAAAGGTAGGGAAGAAGCAGGCTAGAGACAGGCAGTAGGAGATTATGGCATCGGTATTACAAATGCCAGATGAAAGCTACTAGTAGAATTTGCCGAACGCAATACTTTCTGGATTTTGAATACCTTCTACAAAAAAGAGGAAACCGTAAGTGCGCATGGAGGAGCCCTAATGGCGAAAATAGGATTGAAATAGACTTTATAATGAGTGTACATTCAGGCATCATGCAGGATGTGGAAGCGGTTGGCAAGGTACGATGCAGTGACCATAGGATAGTACGGTCTCGAATTCGCTAGACTTGAATAAGGAACGACAGAAACTGACACGCGAGAAGCCAATCAATGAGCTAGCGCTGAGAGTGAAAAAACAGGAATTAAGAGTCTCGCTTCAGAACAGATACTCGGCTTTTATGAAAGAAACCAACCTTAGCATAGATATGATGAATGATAATCTCACGTGTAACTTCCACTGCGAAGTGTGCAGTGGAAGTTACACGTGAGTAACTTCAACTTCCACTGCGAAGTGTGCAGTGGAAGTTGAAGGCACAGTAGTTAGAAAGGACACTGGCAAGCTTTCCCAGGAAACAAAGAATCTCATTAAGAAGCATGAAAGTATCAAGTACAACAGACAAAATGCTTTCGAAGTTGATTAACAAGCGTAAGGTATCCGATGTAAGAAGGTAAAACATGGAGAGAATTTAACACGCTCTGAAAATCAGAAGAAGCATCAAAGCAGGGATAGAAAAAAATAGGATGTAAGCACTAAGGGACAAACAAGGCAAAATAACTACCAATATAGATAAGATAGTTAAAACAGCGGAAGAGTTTTACAGAAATCTGTACAGTAGCCGGGACAACCACGACCTTAATACTATAACAACTACCAGTAACCCAGATGACATGCCATCAGTAATGATAGAAGAAGTCAGAAAAGCCTTGAAGAGCAAGCAAAAAGGCAAAGCTGCTGGTGAGGATCAGGTAACATCAGATCTGCTGAAAGATGGAAAACAGCTCGTGTTACAAAAACTAGCCACCCTGTTTACGAGGTGTTTTTTTACGGGAAGAGTACCAGAGTCTTGGAAGAATGCCAACATCATCTTAATACATAAGAAAAGAGATGACAACGATTTGAATAGTAACAGGCTGATCAGCTTGCTCTTCGTAGTATACAAGCTATTTACAAGGGTAATTGCTAACAGAGTTAAGAAAACATTAGAATTCAATCAACTAAAGGAACAAGCAGGATTTCGAACAGGCTGCTCAACAATCGGCCAGATTCATACTATCAATCAGGTGATATATAAATGCTCAGAATAAAGCCAACCACTATACATAGCCTTCATAGATAACAAAAAGGCGTTTGATTCAGTAGAAATATCAGCAGTCATGCAGAGGAGACGCTAGGGGGCGCCGATTCATGCGGTCGTCTAAACATCGGCTCCTGTTTGTTCACCTTATTTTTCTGTGAAAGTTAGCTATGCGTTTGATGCCTTTTGCTCCAGTTGACGACTTAAGTCTTGAGCACCACGTAAAAACAATTTTGTCACGGTGGGTGGAACTTTTACCGAGTTTTGAAGCACTTTCTTGCTCGACCACACCGTGGGTTGCTAGGCCTAAGGTTAGGCTTAGCTAAGCCTAACGCTAGGCTTAGCGCGTTTGAGCTATCAAGATGGTTATGCAAGTCACTGTGCAAGGAGAGGACATTTCTCCCGAAGAATTCCAGTGTTCTGGATGGACAATGGCGCTTTCTAAGCGTAAGTCAACTAAAGCACCCGTGGCGGGCTCTGAAGTTCAAGGCCCACCACACGGCAAGAACGCTGACACCCAATCTTCCGCCAACGTGAATAAACGCCTCGCCAACGCGTCAAGGCTGCTTCATCTACCAAGGGAGCATTTTCGAATCATTGTTAGGCCTCGGGGAGGGCTCAACGTTAAGAACATCAGTAATGTCCGGATTTCTCAAGCCCTCACGACAGCGGCGCGTCTCTCGCTGCGGATATCACAGAAGACATCACTTGTCCTAACGCTATGCAGAACATTCTTGTTATTAGTACGCCATCGCAAGCCAACGCCAAGGCCTTTGCAATTCTAGAGGCCATCACCGTTAATAACTCAGGATACAAGGTTAGCTCTTACATTGCTGCGCCCGACAACACATGCAAGGGCATCATCAGAAACATCGATATGGAAATTGATGACGAAGAGCTCAGAAGACTTCTTATTCAGCCGATGAATACCACTGTTCTCAAGTGCGGCGAATCGAGAATTCTACCACAGTCGTTATCCTCTTCGAAGGACTTCGAGTCACAAATTACGTCATGTGTGGTCCCAGCATAGTCAAGTGCACCCTTTACCGATGGCAGATGGATGTCTGCTATACCTGTGCTAGACTCGGCCACAGAGTCGACGTGTTCCCCACTACAGGAAATGTTATCTGTCGAGGTTGCGGAATGACCTCCCCTGGTGCCCAGCACGTTTGCTCACAGAAGTGCGTCTTCTGTCGAGTGCCTCATCTAATGGCCGACAGAACATGTACACAACGATTCGAGATACCCTACATCGTCAGACAGCGTAGAAGAGAGAGACGCGACTTTGACAAATACTTCCCGCCGATACATGAGCTGTCCGAACCGGCCAACAAGTCCAGGTCCCAGTCCAAGAGCTCGAGGGGGCACTCCCGATACAGGAGCGGTCTCCGATCCACAAAGCGTTCCCAGTCCCGGAGCTTTCCCGATCACGGGGCCCTGCCGTCAGCATTCAGGTGCCTCCTTCCACAGCGACCGAGTAGGCTGACCGCGTCAAAGGATCCCAGAAACAGGTAACGGGTGGCATACTGCCAGAGCAGAACAATGATAGAATTATTCAGCTGGGAAGGGAGAATGCTGCACTAAAGGAGGCGATCGCGCAACTTGGAGTCAAATAGTCGCACTTAAGAATGCTAATAACAATAAGAGTGGGGCTCCACAACCTCCTCAAGTCACTAGACTCGTAACGCCCATTGAAACGCCTATGGAAACGCCCGTGGAAACACCTATGGAAACGGCCATCGAAACGCCCATGGAAAAACCCGTGGAGGCGCCCGTCGAAACACCTATAAAAGTGCAGTGTTCTGTTCGTCCAGACAAAAAGACTGCTTTGACGAGGCCCGCGTTTGATGAGGAACTGCATAGTTTTAAAACAGAGATCAGAGACATGTTCCAGTCGCTTAGCCAAACAGTCGCATTGGTTCATGTTAAGGTCGATACCTTGGCGGACAAGTTCAGCGCACTGGATGCCAAGGTCAATACGTTGGACGCTAACTTCTGTGCATTGGACGCTAAAGTCAAAGTGCTCGAACGCAGGCACTTATCTTTCGAGTCTAACCATGGCGCGTCCGCCTAAAGAGTTCAGGATTTGGCCGTTGAACTGCCGGGAGATTACCCGCAAGAAGGCAGTTCTTCAGCAGTTCATTCGTTCTCACTCTGAAAAGCCGCACGTCATTTTGCTTCTGGAGACGCTTTCGGATTCTGTCATTCAGCCGAGTTACACATCTCACGCTCTTTATGGAGACGGGCGAAGGGGCATTCGCACGCTCGTATCTAAGGGATACACCTATATCTCGCATGATCTTTCTATGAACAGTAGTAAAGAGGAACACTCATTGGTCGAAATTATTCCGGGGTGTCATTTAAAGAGTAGCGTTTTCATCCTGCATATTTATAGTTCGCCAAATGACTCGAGACAAAGGTTTGCGGCGCACTTGAGTAGGGCTGCCGCCAGGGCCGGTATTTCCCCGCTTGTGGTGGCGGGTGATTTCAACGCTCCTCATCAGGCTTGGCGTTATCTGCGGTCATCCCGTAAGGGCGAGGATTTGTGGCAAGCATCGGCGAACTTGAACCTCACCCTGGCCACGGACCCAGCCTTTCCGACCAGGATGAGTAACTCCTGCACGAGGGACACCGCCGGATCTTACCTTTGTTAAATGAAAGATAATGCCAGCCAAGGATCATCCGTGAGAGCAAGTGGCTCAATGAAAATTACGAAGATCTATATAATATCTTGGATGACGATGCGTGCCATACACACAGCTGAGGGATCAATGCGTTGTGCGCTAGCCGTAGAGAACACCATGCCATACAGAGAGGGGACTTTTTTGAGCCTCCGGGTAAAGTTCACGCATGTTAAAGCTGAACCAGCCCGGTACTTATACCCGTGACACACGGGCAAAAGTAAAGTACTTTGAAGTAAACCCCTTTTGTCACCTAAAGGGACCATTTGCAGAAAAGAGTGGCGCTGATGACATACGGCACCGGACTACTGCTTTAGGCAGTGCCTCAGAAGAACGCTGCTGAAAAAATGGCGCTGTTTGTGGAAGCAGCAATATTGGAAATATTAAAAAGAATCTGCGCATGTACATCACATTCAGCGACGCCGGAGCATAAAACCGTTTTTTTATTGTCTGGTGGCTTATAATGCGCATACCTGTAATTTTCTTTCACTTTTTTGTGTTTTTAGCAGCAACTTAAGTTTGTCTGGCAACTATGAACAGTCGGTGTTTTGCTGCTTTTGTTTCTGTTTTTGTTCCTCGATATGCGAGGTGCCCAAGCATGTCGGGTTTTACAGGCCCGATCTTAACACACACTAAACAAGCAAGCGGGACGCGCGTGACAACGCGTAGCGTGAGTGACCGTCTTATCTGAAAGTCTTTGTGTCAAGTTGTCAACTTCGCTGTGAACTTGCACCCGTGTACGCGGAATACCGGCGTCGGTGAGGCTCTCAGCAATCGCCTGGTACACTCCACCGTTGTGCTTTTGCCCTCGCAAGGCGTCCAAATGGTCCTCCCATAGCTTTATCAGCGCCCAGGTCTCCTTTTCAGTCCACTGGACGCGCGGTTTATTCTTCACCGACTGAGCCGACTCCATTGTTACAAGATACTACGTCGCCGACACAGCAACTGCCGCTGCCAACCGTAACATGATCGCGCTAGTGACGTAATGCAGGCGTTTGAGAGTATGGACAGATTATAGGCCTTCACTTTTCAACAGATCGCACTGCTGCTGAAAATGAAAACATTTTCTCAGCGCAAAAAAATACTGACAGGGCACAGCAGTGTTGCGACACGTTTTCTTCTATTGATAAATTAAGCACACTGTATGCGAGAGTACTCCCATCCTGCCAGAAAAGTAGATGCGGGATCTGCTTTTGCGAAAAGGATCTTTGCCGGAAAGGAGTTACTCCTTTGTCGTGTGTCACTGCGCCCGAACGCCTTTCCGAAAGATGTCCCCTTGTCTAAACTACTTCAAGGTGCCCGTGTGTCAGGGGCATTTGAAGCTTGAGTGTGGCGACTCTCTGAACGTCAATGTCAAGAGCGTTTCACGGCTAAATTTTGGGCATTGTGAATTGCGTAGAAGTGGCGGTTATTTTTTGCGGAACTACACCTACCAGTTCCCTTATCAGAAGGTTCTCGATGACGCATAGGTTGATGGCGACTGGCAGCTACGTAAAAATACGTCAAATATGTAAAAATATCTGGGTGTCGACAAGCCGGCATTGAAATCTGAGTTTTCAATAAATTTATTTGAGAAATGAATAAGTAATATTCCTAATAGACCTTTTTTATTCGCAGTATAATTGTTATTTGAGTACAAAATTTTCGCCACTTTTTCCCGCCCTTTTCATCATTCACTTATTCGAAATACACAATTGCGTCTCTGTCCTGACTGCATGATGTCAAATCCTGCGTATTCCACAAAGAAGTGCGTTCATAAAGCACATCCATAACTATGTTTTGTTCGAACGTGTCATTAGTGTTTCCGAGCCATCGAATTAAGGTCTGTAAATGGTACTGCCTCCCTCACAGCCAAATTTCTAATGTAACATGTATCGCTTAGTATTCGCAGGCCTCACCAACATGACATGCTGGTTTACCGTAAAAGTTGAACTTGTGTTTGTGGACGAGATTTTTCAATTGTAGGTGTGCATATTTAAGTTTACAAAGCACTAACAAAAAGCTGACTTCGCAAGTGGTCCATGTGGCTTGTATTATCTTCTTCCGTTGCACTTTCTCAGCCCAACTACTTTAGAATACTGGCATTCGTGTACTGCATGCTTGATTCTAAAAGAAAATTATGACCAGTTGCACACTACTGTAACACTGCAAGTATAAATTCACTGTCAACCCAGGCAAGTAATTAGTTTGTCAGACAGATGCTCTCCCTGGGTGACAAAATTATTTCAGTGATAACGACATTCTCTATCTAGCCAGTTTACGTAAAGCTTGACACTTCATATGCGGCCAATTAGTGGGAACGTAATAAAGTGATCTCTGTTGACTCGTGGCTATTCAATCTACCAGAATATAAATATTTTATTACAAAAGGAATCACAATGTCATTGTGATCCCTCATGTTATCGTTAATACTTCATCAGGCTTCGACCTTCATTTGATACATAAAATGTTCAGTCCATTCACATAATGACAATGATTGAGAAACTAATACAAATAGGTTTATCTTTTTCTTCCTTTCGTCAACATCTTGACCCTGGAGGTAACGCGTATGGTCACAGGGGTTGAAAACTTTGTGTAAGACCCTTCACTTCAGAAAAAGGACAATGAATAAACACATAATAAATCAGATGTTTGATTAGTAGTGCGAGATCATTATTACAATTATTAAGCAAAATTTTAGCTTTATTTATTATGTCTGGTGTGCGAGAAAATCCGCTGTTTACCGATTCGATTCCCTGAGTGCACTCATTAAATATACCAATAAGGTGTCACATTTCGTTACATGCTAATGTGTCAATTCCGCTACATGCCAAGGCCACATATGTAGGGATATTGGTAGGTACTTTAGGAATGCTGCAGCATCGGAATGCAATTATCTTTGCCGATATTCTAATTATTTGTGAGAACTTTTCTCAGAACCACTTGCTTTAACCCTTTTGAATTGTTTACCACAGCATAAGAAAAGCGTTCAAGGTTACCAGTGTTGTGAAGCATCTGTGAAGTTGACGTGTTTGTTGCAGATGCAGAATCAATTGGCTAAATTCCGCCTATAAACGGCAGTCATCCTAAAGGTACCTGAGACTACACTACTTCTGAAGTGGTGAATTGGATACAGCATTTTCAGAGAGCTTGTATTCAGAGCGCTTGTAGACTGGTATTGTACATCGATGCACTGCCTGCGAATATGGACAAAAACTATTGATTGTTTTTACGAAATGCTCCCTGCCCTTACGTTTAACATGTCGTGCGTGAAACAAGCTTGAGTTGGTTCAATGGTTTCAGGTATACTTGAAAATTATGAATATGATGTGAGGGGTTGAAGTGGGTTTGCTGACACAATTCAACCCTAGAATCTACTCGTTGGTAGTTACTTTTGTCGTTACAATTCGACATGTTCTTTGAAGCTTGCGATTACTCGTTATAACCCACAAGAAAAGTTTTAGGAAACCACCATCATAAACTTCCTAATAACACACTTTGCTTATTCTGCGCTCAATTCGGTGCCCATAGATTGTTAAGAGACAAAAAAATATTCTTTTAGGAGATGACACAAAACTAGCTCCATGCGAAAATTTGACGAAGCGTGTTTACAAGGCTTGAAAGAGTGGCAGCTCAACGAACAACTTTGGCGAGCACAAATTTGTAGAGCACTTTCTTACTACAGCATCGAATCCGCCTACTATCCCTGCATTTCAGTGCTAACGACGCTTGGCTATCCGAAAGTCGCAGTGCCGTACCCTTGCCGTTATTTTTGAAGTATCAAATGGTTCCAAACACCACCTGAACGATGTACTCTTTGTCTCAACAAAAACAAAGAAATTAATTTTTTGTGCTCTAAGCTGTCACTTGAAGATGTGAATCATATCAATTTGAAAAGAAGTTTATGTGAAAAAGCCTGCGGCCGTTAGAGAAGAATGCCGCATGCGTTCTAGCGCATAATTAGACTTGTCCAGAAGAAACTTCCATTTGAGAACCGGTTGCTTTGTCTTCCAGGCCTTGCCATTTACTACCATTGTGAGTAGCTTAATATACAGAGCAAGCAGCCCACCCCTGCATTGATCCCGTGTTCATAAGCCGGACTGAAAACACCCTTTTTGAAGTATGCCAATTACATTCGGCAGATCAATCGTTCTTTGTTTTGAGGGAGACAGAAGTCCGATTACTAAGTCTTTCCTGGGCAGGTTATTGGCACGCATCTCCTGCTTTTGAGAAGGTGACAGGGGTGATTCGAAATAGTAAATATAACGTGAATGAGTCGAGTTTAGCACATTACCTGAGTTGTTATTGGTGCACAGGGCTTCCTGGCTGGGGTTAGCTTACAATATTTTGACCGATGCCGTGCAATTGTGGAATCTATTCCATGTGAGGCCGTAAGCGAATAGCATCCTATGCTGCATTTTGTAACGATCCTAGTGCTATCAACTGGATCGGCGTTTTTAGGTAGGTAGCGTCCACCGAAATCACGAGACGCGCATCCAACTAAGGAGTTTCTTGGTCTGATGCACCGTACTTTCAGCCATAACAATGTGCATTCTTCAGCGTCCATAGTGTGCACAACACATGTAGCGTTAGTGCACTATTTAAATAAAAAATTGCTTTCTGCAGCGACTTTCATTCCTTTCAATCAAGCTTTTCCACTGCTTTCACTCGTAGCAATTCAGAAATATGGTTTACATGAAAGCTTGCTTTTAGGCGTGATTAAAAATGCTATAGACATGGTCTCTCTTCTGTCCAGCTTGACCTATTTCGCACCATGCATTGCGATTCATGTGTGGCAGTATACGTAGTAAATATTTTCAACGACTGTGGCTTGCGGAAAGAGGAGGTGAACGTTTTGATATGCGCGAGTGATGTTATGGTATGTTATCCTTTGAAAAAAGTGTATAAAATACCACGGACATCATTGTAAACGTTCATCAAATAGCTTGAAGTCTAGGGAAAAGAGGCAAGTGTTTGAAGCTTTTTGACGATGAATGGGTCCTACGTGCTGTAGCCGAGAGTGCATGCTTTAAAAAGCCAGCAAAATAATCAGCGGTACTTCCTCCGGCATTATTTTACCTATTTTTCAAACTTTTACAACGAATATGACAGTATAAGCTGTGAATAGTGTAACAAAATGTTTTAGAACAATTGAAATTCACTGTGCACTATTGTTGTTAATTTTAAACGCTTTTGCATTGAGTCCAATGAAGCTTCAGTGGGGACTTAAGAGACATTTTGTGCAACTAAGTAGTTTCTGTAATCGATGTAGTTTAAGTGGTATTATGTTCAGAGTACTGTATCAGTCAGTATCACTGTAAGCGGTATCAGTTACTGAAGTATACACCACGTAATTAACCAGTTATTCAAAAGCCCGGATGAACAAATTATACACTTACTTCCCTCTTTCTCTCCACCTCTTTTACTCCTCATAAGCTTACCAGGCGCTTGCTTGAAAATTCCATCGTATGGCCACGTTTTTCTATGAGCACCTGCTGAGCCCGATTTCTGATTGAAAGGTTTTATGTTGAAAGCTCTACTAGATATATATATATACAGAAAGAGTGCCTATAAGTCGTGGTTACAATCGAAAAACGCATTCTTCAGCCTATTTTTTTTCTTAAACAATAGTAACTCCTTGAATCAACAGCAAATTTATTTAATACAACAGAGATGCCCCCTGACATTGGAAGAAATAATAAAAACATTTTTATGTGAGGTCATTATTGGTGATTTTTTCTCTTCAACGTCTTGGTTTTAACAAGCTGGAAGCCGTAAGGTTGATTTATTTGTGCTTGTAAAACGTGCATGTTGCAGTGAAACACCCAGACAGTAATTTTCCAGCAATTCCGCGTCACTATATTTCTCAACCAGCGAGAAAGATAAGTTGTCAATAGCCATGACCCGTCATTCCCTGTAACGCGCACTACAGGCACAAGGGCCTGCAACATGTTCTGCAAATAAATTGGTTCCTGTGTTGGGAGGCATTCAGCTCAAGCGGCCCTTTGCGGAACCAGATTTCGTCCAAATCACTATTGCAGGTTACAGGCGAAAATGTCGTTAGTCGCTGTTCACCCGTCTGAGATGCGGCTGAATTCCTTAATGTTTGTCGTGTGAAAGGCCCTCATTTGTTAGAGACCTTACATACTAACTCTATAGGCACATTTTTTATATTTTCCACTGTAGGTTACCATTTACGTTTCTAATAGATGTTGCTTATGTTACAATAAGGAGTGTTTAGAAAAAGCAAGTACTAGATACGCACAGCGAAATATATTTTCATTACGGTCTTCAGCGGCTATCGTTCTCAGGGACCACAAGCGGATTGTACCTGTGGAAACTGTACGCCAGTCAGCCAGTCAAAGTCAAGACCAAGAAAAGAATGTTTCTGACCTTCTTTACAAAACTGTTAACTAAGCTCCGATATCTTCCTTGCTTGAGTTCCGTTGCCTGCATATTTGATTACGTAGAAGATTCTATGTATAATTTACAGACATAGATATTGTATTGCGAGCAAAGACCCTATTTCAGTCATGTTTCTCTAGATTATTAATATTTGCACTGATGGATGCTTTTTCAATTTCCACAAGTTGTACAATCTTTATTTTAGTCCGACGTTCTCTAACATCGGGCGCTCCTGTAAACTGTGGCTTATAAGCACCTGCCAATGAGTTGTGCTCTACTATACACAATTAATTAGGAAAATCTAATGAGGCTATTTTTTATTTGATACTGAATGTTCTGTTCTGTTTCGAAATTGAACCTACTGATATTTTGGGCACAGGATATGGCTGCCTAACAATGCTCTCTGATTGATCTAATGCTTAAAATTTTATAACGAGCTCACATATGTATAGTAGCCCTCATTTGTTGTACATAGGCCCACACTGGAATGAATGGATACGTGTATCTGCACTAACTTGCGCTCAACAGTGACGCATCTTTCTACAGGTGAGTTGGCACTGCTTGCTGTAGATGTAGCCCGCATATTCTCAGTTCAGATGAAACTTGTGAACAATATTTATGTGCATGTCTCGATTTTCGAAGAAAGCTTCTTGTCTCTGTGTCGTCGTTCTGTTCTCGCGCTCTAACTAACGTCATGTCATACCAACTAGCCCAAGCACACACTTCCAACTAACATTTCTCTATAGAATTAAGTGCTTGAGTAGAATTTATTCATCAAATATTCTTTTTGCACTCATAAAGTAGAACCTAGAAAATCAAACATAATTATCCGGTTCGTTGTATTGTCTTGTTTACTCTACTTCAATCGTACGATATTACGGGCAAACTACAGGCTACGTGCCGTGGAAGGTTATTTCTATTAATAGCGCTGCGTATGCGATGTGTTCTTTCTAAGAAAATCTCTCTGGTTAACTTTTTTTTTCGTTTTATGATCTTGAGCACACTTTTACTATAAACATTCCTTCGCATATATACTTCGTGGCACTTTCAATGCAACTCCTTCGCTCGCCGTTTCTGTCCCCCCACAGCTGAAGACAACATGAGCCAACCACTTGGAATGAATGTACTGGTGATGGTTGCTACTGCAATAGGTAATCTGCTTGAACTCTTTTGGAACTAAGAAGGGCTCCATTAAACAATTCATTGATAGAATCGCACATCTGCTTAACTGCCAAAGAAAGTCTATTACTTCAGAGTCATTTTGGAATGCAAAACCTAATGTATGGATCGGCACCTACATGAACGTGTCTCGCGGCATTTCTGAGCCTAATGAGGTTTCCTGTACATTTGAAATCAATGCACAAAATTGCAGCAGCGAACGTCTCCGACTGTCTTGTTCAGCTGTAGCGTGACTTAGCGTGCTGATTCAAGTGGTATGTTTTAGTGAAAATGAAATCACGCCTTTCACCAAGCTAACAAACTCAGCAGAATGCTGAAACTTGTGAATCATGTCGGCAAACCAATTTTTCGCTTTAGGAACTTTTGAAAATCTTCTGCTGAACGCTAAGTTCACAGCACTGCTAAAGCATTGTGCTCGTATATACATTTATATGTTACCAATTTGCAATAGACCCTTTAGAAAATTCAGTCTGGCAACATGGCTTTTCTGCCATATCATGTTCACTCATGCGAACTGGCGGGCTGTGTGTCCAAGCGACGCCGAGCAGCGTTCCCTGGGGCACACACAGACAGCGCTTGCGCTCCTGCTGGACGTGTACCAGATTTCGACGGGATGCCAATGAGAGTCCCTTGGAGGCCATCTCCTTGCTCTGCCGGTCATAACAACCCGTCCACCGCCCGGAGAGATCACGCAAGGGCCGCAGAGGCACCCTTCTTAGAAGTGGCCACTGTGCGTCTTTTTGGGCGTCCCACTGACTGCAATCCAAAACTCACATACGCAGCGATCATCGCGTACTGGTATCAGCAGGGTATTCCCGTGGGTGAACAAGACACCACGGAAAAAAATTTCTTTTGCGTTTCGTTCGATAGGTGGTACTGAATTGTAAAAATGTTCTATTAACTTTAACGCACGGCTTATCCATACAGCAGCGTCGACAATGTCCTGCAGTTTGTTGGTCCTCACTACAATAATATATTCTATCAATTTTTGCTGCAGCTGCGTGTATATATATATATATATATATAATATATATATATATATATACCTACGCCCACGACATTCAACAATATAATTTTCTGTGTTTAATGGAGCGTCATATAACGTCGTGTATATAACATTAATCATTCCACTACATAACAACAAGATAGTCATTATGGGTACCATTCTTCTTGCTGCTAAAATGGTGTACCATCTTTTATAAGAAAAAACAGAGTTAAGATACCTACTAGAATACGGGAAAATTACAGTTATCTCTTTACGCCCTACCAGAATAAAAAAACGACTTGACCACGCAGCCATTACAAGCACTTTCACTTTATTGCAGCTGGATTCATAATGGCTCCAAATGAAGCTTCCGCGCTCGGAGGATATGTCGGCGGAAGCGATGCCACCGAATTTGGTCGTGAAGAATGATTCAACGTTCGTCTTGTGGGAACCACGTGCACAGGGCATCCAGAGAGCGCCACGTGTTGTGCAGTAGTGATGTGTGTGGCCAACCTGCACTCTTCAAAGGGCCACCCTGCGCCATGACTAGGAAGAGATGTCTTGACTGCCATGACATACAGATTTTTCTCTCCGCGCTGGTCAATTGCTGTTACCCCAGCATCATGGTCGCTGCGTAGGTGCCTCGGCTACCTAGGCCGACCCTGCCCTATGCTGTGTTTTGTCAACTAAAATTGTTTGTGTGACCTGAAGCCTCCGTTCTCCTTGCTTTACCAACGGATGGGACGCAGCAAGTCCTATTGCGACAAGTCATGGCCATGGGCGGTACATTCTTCGCCAGTTAATATCGCTGATGCAGCTTTCACAAGCTTTCTAGAACGTCGGCTTGAGCGCTATTGGAATATGCATGCAAAGTCGCGCAGATGTCAGATACTCAGAGTGCACATGTCTAGAGACAGCTCAGAGTACATACTTCCGACCCTCCAGCATGTAGTTACGGTGGCGCGAATGTTGTGTCGCACCGAAAAGTGGACTGCTGGCAAGGTATTAGTATTCAGTGTGGGATCACAAACTGATAAATAAAGGGACACAGAAGCCACATTTAGTGTTACTGGCAAGCGGGATAGTGCATCAGCATCCACATGCTTGTGACCTGAACGATATACGACACGAATATCATACTCTGCAAGTGAGGTGCCCAGTGGCTCAGGCGCCCTGACGGGTCTTTAAATGTAAAAAGCCAATATAGAGCGTGGTGGTATGTAACCACGTGAAAGCATGGCGGTGCAATTACGGTCGAAGCTTCATCGATGCCCAGATTATCACCAAGCACTTCTACCAGGTCTCGGAGTACTTTATTTCAGCCTTCTTGAGAGCACGAATTGTATAAGCGAGGACGTATTCTTCTTGGCTGCATTTCTGTTGTGCCAAAACTGCACCAAGGCCCACGCCACTTGCCTTAGTGTGAATTTCCATGGGAGCAATGGGTTGCATTGACGAAGGACAGACGACGAGGTCCACAGGTGGCACGACTGGAGAAATGCGTCATCACATGAAGGTGGCCGTGCAGATGTACTTTCATTGGTGGGAAGCGGACTCTTGAAACGTGCAATAATGAATGCGGAGTTACGCACGGAGTGCCCGAAACCATTGATGCGCGACTTCAGTAGAGGTGCAATAGAACCGGTGTATTCTCCTACTACTTAACATGTTTAAGGAAAGAGATGGAAAATGGATGCAATACTGGACATAGTAACGTATGTGGAGCATGAAGGCGCCTCTGTTAGTTTTACAATAGCAGCGTTCTCAGACGTCAAAAGGGCATTTGACACAGGCAGTCACACTCATGTTCTGCTCAGTACGGTGAAACTGGGACTGTCTAGGAGGTCTTTGTGGTGGATCTCTAAATTTATACCAGTTCGAAATACATTCATTCAGACGAGCGTAGGAAAGAGTGCGGAACACGACGTCAGACAGGCAGTGCCACAAGTAAGCGTGCTCAGCTCTTTTCAACTGTGTTATTGCTTATTTAGTAAAAAGACTGCCTTCTAGGTTTGAAATACTCCTTATATGCAGATGGTGTGTGCATTTGGGGATCTGGCACAGACGTTCGGTTAATGCAAATTGCATTTCAAGACGGCGTAAATATTATTATGCACTTTTTAAACGAAAGAAGAATAGTTCTGTCGCATGCAAAGACAGCTGTATTGCGCTTCACCAGTAAAAGTAAAAAACTTCAATCTCAATTTAGGAGAACCACTGATTACTCACACAGCATCGGTTTCTCGGAGTAATACTTCGTAGGCAGCTATCACGGGCACCTATAATAAAGAAAACTCAAAAACGAGGTGATCTGTTGGCGAATATCATTCACAGAATTGCTGGGACATCAATGGGTGGATCTGTAGCATCCATGTTCGCTGTTCACAATGCTTTAATACGACAAAGAAATATTCTGCAGCAGTCTTCCATGGCCTTTCCCGCACTTCAGAGGATTGACTTGAAAGACGATTAGTACGGGACTGCACGTCTACCTAGGTGTTGCATGAGCTAGTTCCAGCACCATTGTTATAAAAGAGACTCGACAACCACCCTTTCCAGTGATCAAAACAATTTAAACATGCCGCCATTTTTTCGCTTACAGGCGCAACACAAAGACCACCCATTGGCACTGCAGATTGTACAAAAAAAGCAATGATTATGAAGAAATACGCAAAAAATCTATATATATATATTACAGAGAAATGAATTTTGGAGCTCCTAAATGGACTATGCTCCACGGCTACTTGCAATACCAAACTTGAATTCTCAGTAGATGGCATTATCAGAAAAACATGTTCATCCAAGCTCCTCAACAACTAGCGCTTTATCAGACACACAGTGATATCCAGGGTACATACACGTTTACACAGATTGCTCAAGTATTACAACGTCTTCAACAACAGGCATTCATTATACCACTCTCTATATTCAGGAATTATTTAAATTATGTCGCAAGACGTCATCTACTACAGCTGAGCTTTTCACTACTCTGTATGCTCTAGATTTTATAAGCTCGGCGACAGACGCAAGAAAATGGGTACTTTCAGCGATTCACAGGCCGCTTAGGATCAATCTACAGTACAAACACGACAGCAATTAGTTATAGTATGATATACAGAATGCTAAGAAACCTCACCAAAACAAGCAATGCGCAACATGAGAATAAATCCCAGTGAATACCTGACCATTGCAACAATCCTGAAAACACAACTACCGATAATGCGGGACGAGAAGCACATCGCAAAGATGAATTGCGTAGTATTATAAAAGCTACAACTTTCAGAACAAGCAACACTGCTTGGTTTGATCAAAGTACAAAGGACTGTGATTTATATCAAATCGATTCATTCATTGAATGCGAAATCACACTAGCATTAGATAGAAGCCTGGAAACTCTTATTGCCTAGTTGAGGCTAGGCACCGTGTACACACACTTTTTTGCACAGAATCGGCAGAGCTTAAACTCCCAAATGTAGATGTGGATTTATAGATCAAAATGTATCTCACCTATTTCTCAACTCTCCACAGCGTGACACGCCAAAACGCCGCCTCAATTGGAACTGTTGGCATTAGACCGCAGACCGTTTAGCATGATAAAACTTCTGGGCCTGTGGCCAACTGGAGTTTTACAGACGTACGCTTTAAAAGCGTTAACACGTTTCTTACAAGACAGCGGAATTGTTGACAAGTACTAAGAAATAACGAACCTTCATTTGTAAAACACATGTACTTATTAGGTGGCAGCATCATATGGCACCCATCTTATGTGTGCTGAAGTAAATGACTAGTCGGGCTGCTTTGAACACATGAGCGAATACATCTTCATAAGGACCAGACGTGTGCTCTGCTGTTTTGTGCTGTTTGGATTAAATATTAGGGAGGGACAGTATCAGAAACTTCATTCGTTGACTTTTGAACATTGCCTTAACCTTGTGTTGTGCTATGTGCGTATGTGTTTGCATATGTGTGCTCAAGAGTTGTATATTTTATGCACTGCTTTATATGTTTTCTTTTAAAATACGTGTTCAACTTTCGCTCAAGGGCTAAGAAGTAGCTGGCGCTATACTTGTGCGCCAACATCTCCTTATATATCATATCCATAAAAATAGCAGAGGCTAACAAAACCTTTCTAGGATTTCGCCGCAGTGACTTTTTTAGGCGACAGCTCAAAGCCCATCGCACTCAAGAAAAATGCTCTCTTCAGAGATTGCATGTCACAAGATAGTTATCTCCCATTCTCGGAAGTGGCACTTTTTGATATTAGGTCGAAGATCTGCAGCAGTTAGCCGGGTGAAAATGCAGTTCAGACCACTAAGGTGGGTCACCAAATCTGACATTAATTGTCCAAGTAACACAAGCAAGTCTTTCATTTGTAGCCTCGAAGAGTGTTATATTGATCATGCACTCAAATGTTGGAAGTGCGTCGCAGATCCCGAATGGCATGACGTTCAACTCGTGCATGCCATAGAGCGTCACAAAGGCTGTATTAGGGTGATCACAGTCAGCCACTGGTACCTACCAACACCCAGACTGCTAATATAAGGAGGGAATGTACTGTGTACCTCGTAAACAGTCAACAGCATCGTCTATTCGGGGTAGCATTGTCTATTCGGGCTGGCTGAGATTCAAGACTTATGGCAGCAATGTAACATATGGGGTCATCGGGAAGATCGAGATCACTGATGCGGGTGACAGGTTTTACATTCCTTGAATTCTCACCACGAAGTGAAAAAACGGGGTAGTTGCAGTGGTTTGTGACCAGCCTTACTGTTCACCAAGATACAATTGTGAGAATGGCCGATGGGAGAACGATTTCTTCGCGTTCACTTGAGAAGGCGTAAGCACTAGGCGTGGGCGTCAGGTTGAGCAGTGCACGAAAGGGCAATAGGACTGAAGCTTCCGGCAACAAGTTATTAGTGTCAGAATGAACGATGAGTTTGCAGAAAGGAAGGGAGTGGTGAGGTGATGAAAATTCCATATTGTTGGCACAAGGGACACTTCCGCATGTGAGCCATTGATGACAGCTTTATGACCTGAAAGGAATTCTATTCAGAAGCCTAACAAAACTACAATGGTGTGCATAATGTCATTGATGATGACGCGCGCCATACAAACATATGAGAGATGAATGCTTGCGTGCTAGCTGTCGACAGCACCACGTCTGAGGAAGATGCCACTTTTTCGAGTCTTCGAGAAAAGTTCACGTCTATCAAAGAAACAGCAGTCCAGTAACCACAGGCGCTACTCACGTGACTCTTTTAAAATCAACATCAGTAATGTTTGTGGCAAAATTTGAGGCATTCAGAATATCGCCGAAGTTGCAGTTCCTCCCTGCAGAACTGCACCGACTAGTTTCCTTCTTCAGAATGTCTCAATGACCCAAAGGTGATGGCGACCAGCGGCTACGTAAAAATACGTCAATTAAGTAAAAGATTTTGGGTGTCGACAAGCTGGCATTTAAGTCAGAATCTCAAGTAAATAAATTTGAGAAATGAATAATTCATATTCTTAATAGCTCTTATTTATTCCGAGTGTAATTGTTGTTGGAGTACAAAATATTATCTACTTTCTCATGTTCTCCTTATCATTCACTTTTTCGAAATGCCGACGAATGCATCTTTTCCCTAACGAACTGGTGGCAAAACGTGCGTATTTCACAGGGAACTGTGTAATAATAAAGCTTATTCACAACTATGTTTCATGCGTCGGTGTCATTAGTGTTTATGTGCCATCGGGGCTTTCGCAGTGCATAAGAAACCTGAGAATAGTACTACCTATCTTACAGCCAAATGTTTCATTAACAAGTATCGCTTAGCATTCGCAGGCCTCCCCGGCATGATATGCTCGTTCATAGTAAAGGTTAAAGTTCCGCTAGTTGGCGCCACATTTTAAAGTAAGTGTGACAAGCTAAATCTATTAGAAAGCACTAACGAAAATGTGGACTTCACTTGTGGTCCAGGTGACTTTTACTGTTCCTTGTTTCGTCGGTCTTTCGAGAATTTAGTTAAGCCCAACTACTTTATAATGCTGGCATTCGGGTACTGGGAGCCCTCGATCCTAATGTAAATATTGAGTGCAAAATAACAAAAACAAAAAGCGCGACCAAGGTGAAATACACAAACTTAAAAACACGTTTCGGCTCCCCACATAGGGAGTCTTGTTCACAGGACGGCAAATATTAACTATTACACACAGCTGTCACAAGGCAAGTATAATATTGATTGCAACCTATGCACAACAATTAGCTTATGCCACTTAGTGGCTCTCCCACGGAAACAAAATATTTTGAAGAGAATGACATTATCAATATAGCTAGTTGATGTTTCATATGTGACCGTTAAGTGGGGACGTAATAAAGTGATCTCTGCGGACTTGTATGTAATCAATCTATCGAAATAAAATGGTTTAATTACAAAATAAATCAATATTATTGCAGTTCCCTCTTGTCATCGTTGATACTTCATCTGGCTTTCGTACTTCTTTTGATGCATAAAAATGTTCAGGCACTTCCAATCATCAGAATGATTGACAAACTAACAACAATACTTTATTTCTTTTTTTCTTTCCTCAACATCATCACGCCGGAGGCAACAAGTATGGCCATATTTCTTAAAACTCTGTGTAAGTCTCTTGCCTCTGCTCCATAAAAAGGACAAGGAAGTAACACATGATGAATCAGATGTTCTATATTAGTGCGAGATCACAATTAAGTAGCTAAGCAAGCAATGAGCTCATGTATCTTGCCTACTTTTTTGAGAAAATGCACTGTTTTACGATTCTTTTGATGCGCTTTGCAATCATAACAATTAACCTGTCACATACTGGTACATGCCAATGTCACAGATGTAACGATATCGTTAGGTTCGTTTGGAATGGTTGAGCTTTTAATGGTTTATAAGAATGGCTTTTCGCAACCGCTTGGTTCACAATTACTTTGCAAATATTGAATTGTTTACAATCGCACAGCAAAGGCCTTCAGTGTCACGAGTCTTAGGGAGCATCAATTCGTTGAAATCCGCTTATAAATACAGTCGTCCTAAATGTACCTGAACCCCTCGGCTTCTGAAGCGGTGAACTAGATACAGCACTTTCTAAGCACTTGTATATGAGGCTGGTAGTGTACATTACGGCCCTGCCTACAAATGCAGATAAAAAGTATTGATTATTTCCGAAAACGCTCACTGCCACGTTTACCATGTCCGTGTGCGAAATAAGCCTGGGTAGGCTCTTTTGTTTCAGGCATTTCAAAATTGTGTATATGATGTTAGGAATGAAACGTGCGGTTGTCGACACAAGTAATCGCTGAAATCTGCTCGTGGTAGTTATTGTCTTTGATACAATTTTTTCATGGCCATTTGAAGCTTGCGATTACTCTTTATGGCACCGAAGAATATTTTGGGGAGAACCACTATGGTCAAATTCATATTAACACACTTTGCTTATTCTACGCTCGATTTGGTGCCCATAGATTGTTATTAGAATAGATGAGAAACATTCTTTTAAGTGAAGACGCAAAA
Organism: Rhipicephalus microplus; assembly: GCF_013339725.1. Lineage (NCBI taxonomy): Eukaryota > Metazoa > Arthropoda > Arachnida > Ixodida > Ixodidae > Rhipicephalus > Rhipicephalus microplus. The sequence continues at coordinate 29,617 of NW_023611716.1, forward strand.
ACTAACTGCCTGCAAAAAATTGTCGAAGGCGTGTTCACGGGGGCTTGAAAAGGTGGCATCTCAACGAACCGCTTTGAGGAGCGCAAGTCTGTGCAGCAACTGGCTTGCCACACCATCGAAGCACCTACCGTTTCTGTTTTTCTGTGCTACAACGCTAAGCTATCCGAAAGTTAGAATGCTGTACCCTTGACGTGATTTCAGAAGTATCATATGGTTCCCAGACAATCCTGAATTATGAAATTTTATGAGTCAAATAACACAAAGAGAATGTTTCATGCTCTATACAGTGACTTTGCAGAAGTAAATCACGTTATTTGAAATAATCATGGTTGCCTTTAGAGAAGAAGTGCCGTAAGCGGCGCGTTCTTGCGCGTAGAGTTGGCCGGAAACTACCGCCTGAGAACCGGATGCTTTATCTCCGACGAATTGCAAAGTGCTACCCTTCTCAGTAGCTGAATATAGAGAGCAAATGACTCAACCCTGTATTCGTCCCGCTTTCAACCCCCGGATTGAAAAGACAATTTTGAAAAATGCCAATATATTTGGTATATAAATTGCTCCTCGTGTTGAGGAGACAAAAGTCATATTGCAGAGTTTTTCCTGAGCAGGTAAAAGGCGCGCGTCTCTTGCCTTGGAGGTGTTGACATGCAGGGGTTGTTCAAAACAGGGAATGAATGTGAATAGGTCGAGTTTAGCACTTGAGCGGAAGCAGTACTGGTGCACAGGGCTTGCTGGTTGTGGTTAGCGGATGAAAATTCTGGCCGATGTAATGCATTTGTGCAATGCATTTTAAGCGTGGTCGTAAGTGAATAGCAGCCTACGCTGCGATTTGGGTACGATCCTGGCGTTGTAAAGAGGATCGGCGTCTTTAGGAAGGTCACGAATACTGAAATTATGTGGGGCGCACCCAATTAATTGGAAGCCCATGGTCTCATGTATCATCGTCTCTCACGCGATCAGCTAGACTTGCTTTCAGCCTTAACAATGTGCACCCTATTGTGTCATAGGGTGCACAACACAAGTAGCGTTAGTCGACTATGTTCAAAGAAAACTTTCTGTACCGCTTCTTTTCCTTCCAACCAAGCTTTTCTGCTTCTTTCGCTCTCAACAATGCAATAGTATAGTTTACATAAAAGCTTGTTTATATGCATGATTAAAAATGCTATAGACATGGTTCCTCTGCTGTCTAGCTTGACCTATTTTGCACCATGCATTCCGATTTCATGTGCGGCAGTTATACGTAATAAAATAATCCAATGCCTGTGGCTGCGGGAAGATGAGGTGAACGTCTTTACATGTGCTCTTGATGCAATGGTATGCTAATCATTGAAGAAAAGTGTATAAAATACTATCGACATCATCAAAAACACTCATCAAATTGCTGGAAGTCTAGGGAAATTAGGCAACTGTTTGGGGCCGTTTGATGGTGAATGTCTATTAGTCCTGCATGTTGTAGCCGAGAGTACAAGCTTCAAAATGCCATCAAAGTACTTAATCGCACTCCTCCAGGATTATTTTACCGAGTTTTCTAACCTTTATTATCATTATGACAGTAGGAACAGTGGATAGTGTAACAAAATCTCTTCATACAATTGAAATTCACTGTGAAGTATTGTCGTTATTCTCAAACGCATTAGCATTGAGTCCAATGAAGCTTCAGTGGGGAATTGAAAAAAATTTGTCCAACTGAGTAGTTCCTGTAATCAACGTCTGTTCAAGTGGTATGGAGTTGACAATACCGTATCCGCCTGTAATACTGTAAGCCGTGTCAGTTACTGACGTATACACTGCGTTAATAACCTGTTACAAAAAAGCCCAGATGGACAAAACGGCTTGACGCTCGCCTCGCGAGCACACGGACTGGAATTCTGTCTCTCCAGAAAATTTTAATTACTGTTGTACAATGTTTACGTTTGCTTCACTCTTTCTCTTCACCTCTTTTTCTCCCTCATAAGCGATACCAGGCGTATGCTTGAAGATTCCGGCGTTCGGCCGCGTTTTAAAGCGAAAGCTTTTCTGAAATCCCACCTTTGGTCTTGCGCAGCGCCGTAGTTGTCCACCGCCGCCGCTGCCGCAGGTGGCCGTAACCACATCGCGCGAAATTAGAAAAAAAAACCTAGTACCCATGAGACAGTGCGGCTCAATCCCGGGTCCACAGGATGTTAGCCTAGCATTAGACCAATGGGCCCCGCCAGTTCTTTTTTGTTTGTTTCCGGTTAAACTTCACACATGGGGTGCTAAGGTAAAGATATTACAATACACAACGAACAGTACAAAATATTTAAACATGACTAATGCTGTCAAGCATTACTATAACACATCACGTCCTAGAATTCGTCCATGATCAGTGGGGCTTTTACCCTTTCTAACCATAAAGGTACACATTCCTCTGTTTTTACTACCTCGAGAAATCTTGAGATACTTTCTTTAAAATACTCCCTTGCTGGTCTCCTGTCAGGGTCACAGTGAAATCCAGCCCTTCTAGAGCGCCATATATTGCGATGGCAGTCATCGTGATAAAATATAAAGGTAATCCACCCTCCTTCTTTATTGCCAAATACCTGATCTCATGAGGGTCTAACCGTAACTTTTTTTAATTGTCCTTTGTAATACGCCCCTACAGTGAACTCCTTCCCAACAATGCAGGAAAACATGATCATAGTTACCGGTTTTTTTACAGATTAGACAGTGAGATTTCCAGGGCATACAGAACCCACGCTCCTCTAGCAAGGTTCTTACAGGAAATGTTCCGGTGTCTAATAAAAAAAGAATGTTCTTGCACTTGGAGCTGCCGGCAATTTTTTAATCGCTTGAGTACATTTTGACTTTTGTGTGCAGTATATAGCGCTCTGTACAGTTGGATGGGGAGCATAGCGTCCGATAAATCTTTGTACAGTTTTTTTTCTTTCCAGCCGACCACAAGTAGTCAGTTGAAAAACGAACACACAAAAACCGCACGCTGGCCACAACCTTCTCCGTGTATCCTTGCACAGCCCTTATGGTAACATGAGTGCTCACAAGAAACTCAGGCAACAGTGTACTTAGTCCTGTGTGACACACTGTTAGTAGTAAAGCATCTCTTGTCTAGCGGAAAAATAAAAACCTATTTACCAACTGTTTGATAAACAGATGTCCTAACCCAAAGCCTCCACACTTCACCCGTCAGTTAATTTCTTCCTCCTCGACTAGCTTCAACACTAGCTAAGGAGGGAAGATGTTTGAGGTTCAGAATGGGTCCCCTCGATGATTTTAGTGCACGGCGGCAGCGCGAAGGAAGAGCCGTAGTCCAGTGAAGAGACGCTTTATTGCAGCCTCAGGCGTTTGCCCGAGTCCAAGCCCGAACCTCCGCTCTCGATTTCAGATTCAAACATCCTCATATCAACCCTCGTTTCAAAAAAGAGTATTCAAACAGAAGCCAATCACACGTGTGGGCTCACACTGCCACAACCGATTGCAAAAACACTTTCATAGCGGACACGGCATTGGTAAAACTTCGTTACCAAATAATACGCGCAAAGGGATAGGTTCTCCGCGTGTGACACTCTCTTCCATGATAGGCCGTGCTGCCTCCGTCGGCCGACTTCCGCCGGCAGCCGTTCTCACGCTCGAGCCCCGTCAGCTCTCTCATTAAATGTTGCTTCGTGGAAGCCTCCTTAAGAACGGCGAGTACACCGTTGGGCTCCGTGCGCCTACCAGGTCTTCATGCGACAGCGACGCGCCCCGACATTCTAACAGCACTCGGTAATGACGTACATCGGGGAGGTTATGCTCGTCTCCCTGCCGCCACTATGTCTCGGTCAGCCAAGTGGTCGCGTCCCCGCGTCAATCTGAATGGCACGCGTGCATGCCAACAATGGCTTTAACTCAGACGGTGGCGCCTGACCTGCTTCTTGCCAGACGCTCTTCCGAGTAAGCTTTCCCCTTCTAATCCCGAAGGGGGGGCGACATTGACGGCTCCGCTCGTGAACCGTGCGAACGATGAAGTATACTTTCTTTCCCGTGCTCAGGTCTTCCGCGTTCGCCTTCGCGGAACCGATCAACTTCGTTAGTTGACGGGTCGGGAACTGGCTACGCGCTCTACATCAGCCGCATGAATTGCGCTACACCCAACACGCTGGTAATTGGTGCCTCATACTAACTCCCGTCTAAACAAATTCGTGCGACAGCCCCTTTCTAAGTTAGACCCAATATCTATGCCAAAAGCCAAGGTATTTACCCAAGTTCATGCGGCTTCCTGTAACTTCGGCAAAACATTTAGAAAATCCGACTGATTCTTCAATACCTTCATAGGAAGTGCTACAAATCGCAACATCATCTCTGAGAGTTGACCTCTGAGGATTGAACTCTAAACCCGTTAAGGATGTCATTCTGCAATATCGTCTGACATAATGTTTCAATATAGATGCAAAACAACAGTGGACTAACGGGGCAACCTTGATGCACTGAGTGCTCAATCCTAATAGGGGGGTCCAATGTCTTGCTGATAATTAGTCTCGTACTATCATTTCGATATGCCAAGGCTACACCATCCATGATTGTCTTACGAACATTAATGTGCTCCAATACTACAAACAAAGAGCTTGGACAACGCAATCCAGTGCTTTATTCAGATCCAGCTGAAGTATGGCCACACGAGCTTGATTGATGTCAACACATTCGAGCACCAACCGCATTTTATGAACATTTGTTACTAAGGACCAACCTTTGATTCCACACGTCTGGTGTGGACCGACGATATCTTTTATTACTGACTGAAGTCAAGCCACCAAAATTTTCAATATTATATTGTAGTCTACGTTTCTCAGTGCGATTGGCCTGTACGCTGCACGTGCCTGAGCTTTTTAACCTTGTCTGTCTTCGGAATCAGAACGGTACGTGATTCGCCAAAGGACGGTGGTAATTTCTTTTGCTCATATGCCTCGGTAAAAACGCCTGCAAGTATAGGAGACAATTCACATTTAAGATATCTGTACCACTTGGCGCAAAGACCATCTGGTCCTGGAGATTTCCCGAGATTTAACGTATCAATCGTCCGTTCAACTTCAGATGCAGATATGGATAATTCCAGAGCACTTTTCACTTCCTCACTGACTTGTGGCCTGCGTCCTAAATATTTCTTTTTAAACTTTTCTAGGTTTATCTGTCTACACGCAATGAGGTTTCCAAATTACCTTGAAAACACGGATGAAATGCTGTCGGTATAGGTATCTTCGTGTGCATCCTTCTCTATTTTTTCGATATGATTCCGTCGAGAGTGCGTTTTTTCCCCCCCCACACTCTTTTGGTTGGCGTCTTCCCAGCAGCTAAAGCCTCCGCCCTAGCACGGACGAGTGCACCGCGGTAGCGTTACTCGTCATGCAGTGCAAGTTTCTGCCTAACATTGCGTATTTCAATTTTATATTCTCCTGGTTGTTTGTGCTCTAAGTCAATCAACCTTTCTGAAGTCCTTCGGAGTTGTTTTCTTTCTTTTTCCTTTCGTATCTCAATGCGCAAGATCGATCAATAGCTTTTATTTTATTCTCTGCTTGAACTCTTCCCGCGTTGTTCTGCAAGTGTAACTTCATCATCTATTTTTCTTTCATTGATGCAGTTCATTACGTGATCTAAGAAATATTCGTCAGTGATCAAAGTGTAATTCATCTTCCACAGCTCCCATGAAAAAGTTCCGCCTTTTGTTTTCTCTCCCATATCATATTTCACTAAACAATGATCACTGAAGTGTATTGGGTAGACAGCATATGTCTTGCAGTGGGCTATTATTTCAAGCGACAGATAGATGCGGTCCAGGCGTGCATGGCCATTCTCCTGAAAATGGGTAAAATGCACTTCCCGCGTTCCCTCCAAACAGCTGCCCACGTCTTCTCATTTGAGTTCAGTAATTTTGTGTGCAAGCGCCCTACTACTTTTATCGTACATGGCGCGTCCGTTTGATCGATCTCGCCCGTTGGGGACGCAGTTAAAATCACCAAGTAACATTCCTCGCAAATGTTTGGTGCATAAATACTCACACTACGCCACTGACATTCATTAAATACAATATCACAGAAAACCAACCTACCAAACGGGCAAGAGAAGGTATCTTGCACTACCAGACCCGCTAATGCTTAATGAACAAGGCGCAGCCTACATACGTGCCAATTGCTTGATTTAAAATCGCATAGTAACGCACCGTAAACCTTAGCACCATGCCCTGGGTCTCTTCCCAACCGCCTACTTTTGTTTCTTGTACAGCTAGTGCATCCAGATCATGATCCACGAGCAGCCTATTTTAGACTTGGCTCTGGTTCCGCTTGGCAGCAAGACCTGGAACATTTCACGGTGCCATTTAACGTTGTTTCGGTGCAAAAGTCATGTATACACAATGAAGAAGTTAGCCCGGGGTATGATGCTTACCTTCAGCGTCTAGAATAGAGCTACAAATCCTCGGAGCCTCCAGGTGGACCAGTGCCACTAGAGGACAATTGTGGTCTGTCTTTGTCAAATATCGTGTTGGGACACAGCCCTGTGCTACGGCGTCAGAACGAAATCGTCTTCGCAGGTGGCCCCTCTACATGCTTCTCACTGGACACCTCACGCCATCCTGCAAACTGCCGAGTTGAATAAAATTTATTTGCCCAACGATTGTTGCTGCGCCCGTGTCTAAGCTGTCAGAGACACATCGTTCGAGGAACATCTTTTGTGGTCCTCGGCGACGGCCCTGGCCCGCTGGACGGCTCACGCGTGGTCTTCGAGGACCTCGCTGAGAAGGGCGGCTTGCCATCGATCAGCAAGGTGCCCCATTTCGGTGGGTCCCTCAGTTTACGTCATTCTTTCTAGTGGCCTATCTTCATCTCTTTCTAATTGCCAAAGTAAATGTGCCATATCGGCCCGTTCGTGCCCACACCACGGGCGTCCAGGCGACGGGTGCAGCGTGGGCCATAAGCGGTGCAGATGGTAGGGGTCAGTGAACGTGCCCGTCTGCAGCCTTCTCAGGCCCACCGCCTGCGACCTGTCCAGGCGCACGTGGGGTTGCGGAAATTTCCTCCGGTCTTTCCTATAGTGCGAAAGCACGTCGTGGTACGTGGAAGGAAATTCTTCTCCATAGCAGTCGGCGCACCTCTGTTGTCTCGCCCCTTCTGCACCAACTTCAGTTGCTGCAGCAACGGACGTGGTGGGGGTGGTAATTTCGGCATTGCCAGTGCCTGTGGCCACCACCGTGCCTCGGCCAGTGCTCCTCCCAACCACGGTGGCGGCTGCTCCCTGGGTGGCTGCGTCGCGGCGCGGCGGGGTGCCTCGCGACGAGGTGGGCGCGCTCGTTATGGTTGGGTGGAATGCCTGTTAGTCTTTGGCTGTTGGCATTGTTGCTGCTAGTTTTACGGCTGTTGTTGTTGATAGTTCCACTGTACGCCATGTGAGCGGGAAACCACTTGAGGGCCTTGTCAGTAATCTTGCCTCGTCCTCGGACACCCAGCCTTTATTATAGCTCCGAATTGCTGATTTAGCATCGCTAACAATCAGGCTCTCGTCTGCACCGCTGTGGAGTACCGCTAAAGCTATGGCCATTTCTTCTGCAGCATCGGGCGATGGCAGCCGCGCTGATGGCATGACCTGAACCTTTCCTGTTGTATCCAGGACCGCTAAGAGAAAGCAGGTCCCCCCACCGCTCACCGGACTCGCTGTTGATGTTCCCACTGTCGCTGCAGTCATTGTTGTCGTAGCAGTAGCAGTGGTGGCAGTGTTAGTGCCTCGACTTCGCCTCGCTCGTTCGCGGGTAGCGGCGGGGGTTCCGAGCGTCACCCATTGCCGCCGCCGGCTGACAGTGGATACCTGGCCACCTCGATGAAGAGGACACCCTTTTGGCTTCCATGCACTTTCAGGATTGCTGCAGCTCTGCATTTGCGTCGTTGCAAGTCGTGAACGGGGTGCATGTTCCTGGGGACGTTTTGTGTCAGTATGGCGTCCCTGACGTCCGGTAGCAATGCTTCCTTCAGTCCACGCGCCTCATGATATCAACTCCCGAGCAGATCGAGAATGCGTCTTCCCGTTCTTGTGGCAGACAACCTCTGGAGCTGCGCGATCCTCTGCGCTTCTGCTATCTCGTCGATGGTGTTGTGCACACCCAGCTCCAGAAGCCTACGTATTTCCGTGTACTGGGGCACACCAGGGCTACCTTGAACGCTAAACGAATCGCCGCGTTCAGCTTCTCGGTTTCACTTCTGTTCCAGTCGGCATACGCGGCGACAAACGCTATGTGGCTCAGCACGTACGCATGTATTAACTTCGTGATGTTGTGTTCCTTTAGCCCTTTTCTTTTTAGGGGCGAAGCTCCTTATGGCGTGGCTTGGGCGTCCCTCGTAGTACGTAACCACCAGTGGCACATACCCGAAATAGGTATAACATTTGACCTCCAAGGTGGTGCCAGTGAGAGAATTCTTCTGTGCGTTGTTTAACAATAAAAAATAGTGCTCAATGTACATGCCAATGGCTGCTAATGGGGAATGAAAGACAGGAGCATTCGGCTTTTAGTCAACGCGCATGCTGCGATCCCCATTAGCAGCCATTGGCATGTACATTGAGCACTATCTGACAGGAAAAGGTTGCTACGTTATACTCGCTGGGCGTAACCTCCTTGGTTTTAGAAAGGTTTAGCGAGCATTGGGCCGCAGCGCCATGAATACAGTGAACTAGTATATACCATGAACTCAAGGTGGTTTAAGGTGGTAAGTAGACCCGAAGCGCAAGCCGTAAGAAAGTGTGCGCGTGCCACCTCTCGTTTAGTCCTTGGAATGTCCACTGAATGGCAGTGCTTCTATATGGGGAATATATGATAAAAAGAAGCGAGATGGTGGGACTTGGAGTGTTGAACAGATGGACGAACGGACACACAGACAGATGCATGGATGGACGCATGAACAGACGCAGGGGCGGATGCATGAACGAACGCAGGGACAGGCGCACGAACAGATGCATGGACGGTTACACAGCCGGACGCATGGACGGACGAAGGACGAATGCTTCGCCCCACTCTCCATCATTCACTCCGTGAATATGCTGCCATTTTGTTTCGCTACGCTATGCACAAGGTGCGTTGCGGCAGCCACTTTCTTTTGCAGTCGTGCTACCAGCTTGTGGTTCGAACCGTTCTTTTCCAGCCACAGGCCGAGCACTCGTATTTTTTTGCACACCGTTGCTATTTGGGTCCCCTCCTTCGTCATGACCTGGATGCCCATGCGACGGGCGTCCAGTACAGCCTGCGGGTGAGGTTCTTTCTTGCGTGGTCTATGCAGGAGCATTTCCAATTTATTGGGAGAGCAGACGAGTCCCGTGCCTTCGAGTTCCCACTCCACGGCCCGGACGGCCTGCTGCATTCCCTCTTGCATTTCACCAACGCTCGTATTCGCTGTTGTCAACACGGTCACGTCGTCTGCGTAGATCGTGTGATTGATGTCCTCTATTGCATTGAGACGGTCCGGTAGTCCGATCATGATGAGCTTGAAAAGCGTGGGAGAGAGCACCGAGCCCTGTGGCGTACCCGCACCTCCCATGTCAATTGTTCGTGGTGTGGCACCTCCGACCTTCACCATCGCCTTGCGTCCGGTCAGGAAGCTGCTGACGAACCGGTGGAACCTTGAACCAAGACCTAGTTGGCTATGTTGTCCAAAATGGCAGCATGTTTTACTGTATCGAAGGCGCTTTTGAGGTCTAACCCAAGCAGGGCGCGCACGTGCGTGCTTGGTGCTTAATGACCTGTTCCTTAATTTGCAGCATAGCATCCTGCATTGAAAGTCCTCTGCGGAAGCCGATAATGTGAGTGCCGAAGGCATCCCGCTTCTCGGGAATCGTCGTCACCCTGTTGAGGCAGGCGTGCTCCATGACTTTCCCGACGCAGGACGTCAGAGATAACGGCCTCATATTTCGAACCTCAAGCGGTTTACCTGGCTTGGGTATCAGTATGGCATCCGCTGTCTTCCGTTCTTGTGCTGGTTGGATTCAGCAGGTGCGTGAGAATATTCCATATGCGCCCTGCACTCATGTTTCCGTTCATCGTATCGCACAGCTCCTGCTATTCCTGTTCGCACAGTCGAACACAGTGGGCCTCAATCTCTCGGTTGATCTCGGCAATCTTTTTGCGTATCTTCCTGTTCAGTTTCTGCTGACTCGCTCTTCGCTGCATAGATTTCTTGGCCTCTACAAAATGCGCAAGCCGGCTGTCCACCATGGACGGCTCGGGAACGCTGTCGTCGACGCTTCCGCAGGGCCTGTCGCCACCTTTAGGCTCTTTTCGCCTGTCTGGCCATTCTATTTCTTTTGTAGCTTTTTCTACGTCCGCGAGTAGTTCCCTGCACCATTCCCCGATATCCTCAATCGGCCCTTCCTGCTTCTCTCGTTCTCTTTGCTCTCGAAACTTGTCCCAGTACATGACTCTAGCTTTTTGACAGCCGTGCATTTTGCCTCTATCCTCTCCATTGTCATGCACAGGACTCTGTGGTTGCTCCCCAGATCCTCAAAGGTGTTCGACCAAGTGATCGCGCCCGCGTCTGACCAAACGGAGAGATCAGGGGACGTGTCGCGGCACGCGCCCTGTCCAATCTGGGTGTGCGATGCCGGTTCATTGGGTAGAACCAAGCCAAGCTCGTCCATCAATTCGGCTAGCTTCTTCCCTTCGGGCGAGTCGGCTCCATATCCCCATTGCGTGCGCGGTGCATTGAAGTCTCCGCAGATTAAGAGGCGACTGGAGGCGGCATTCGCCATCGCTTCACGACAAAGGGCGCCAAAGTTGTGCGTGAGGCCTCTTTTTGAAGTGGGGTTGTACACATTAAGCACGAATAGGCCGGTCTTCCAGTTTCCAATGCAGGGCACGACCTCAATCCGGTTGTGGTCTATGTCCAACTCCTCGCTGATATCAAGTGAATGGTCGAGAAAGGCCGTCTTTCTTTTAACTAGGGTACACACCTTATGTCCTTCCGCGTGCATTCGCACGGAGAGCCACATGCCACATAGCCTGGTAGCTGAGCCCGGTCAAAAGGTTCTTGCAATGCAATCACGTCGGGGAGTTTGCTTTTCGAGAGAGTTTTCATATATTGCACCATTGTAACTTTTTTGTTTTTGAAGCCCCTACAGTTCCATTGCCAGACGGTGCGTCTGCCGACAAACTTGCCGGACGCAGCCATGGTTGCTATTCAAAGGCGTTGGGGAACGCGACTGTCCGTGCGTCCCTCCTTTTTCAGTGTGGGTGGTGTTGACATTGCTGCTTCTGTTGAGAATCGTCGATGCGTCCCCTCCCAGTTCGTCGTGGCCTCATCCCTGTTGCTGCAACTGCGCCGTCCCGCGTGTCAGATATTGGATGCGCTTATTCATGGCCGCAAGTTGGTTATTGGCCACGGCATACTGTGCGTTCCTTTTGGCGTCAGACTCGTTCAGCCGACTGAGGAGCGTCTCAAACAGTCACTGTGTCTTGTTGGTTAGTTTGTCCACCATTTCTTCGATCCCGTCTATCTTTTGGCCTGCCGGTCATGCCCGCTTCGTTTCTTGCATGTGATTTTCAGTGCCTTCAAACTGTTGAGAATTGCTTGGTTCCTTGCGCTTAAAGCCCACCGCCACCGGCGCTTCATATTCATCTCCACAGCTCAAGTCTGTGTCCCCGTCTCTTACTGCTGAAGTTGTGTCGCGTTCATCAGCAGCTCCATGGGACGAGGAGACGCCAGAGGATGGGGTCTCTGGGGTGTCCTCCATTGCTTGAGGATTTCGTTCAGTGTCTGTTGTAGCTCCTCAATTTTCCGCGTTGATTTTTCATTCTGCTTTCTGGCCTTGGCCAACTCTTGTCTAAGCTCCTGTTCTCTTTCTCAATGTTCTCCATCCTCGCTGCCAGGCCGGGGTCGGCGGCTGCCCACGGGTGGCCGGAGAGAGGGTGGCCCTGTGTGGAGTCCGCCTTTGTTCCCGTGACTATGTCATGCCAGGTGATTTTGCACGGCCCTTTCTGTTTCCCGCTAGGTGTGGCCCCTCTTATGTCTTGTTGAGGGTGGTGTCGCTTCTCGCTGCTGCTTCTGCTCCGACTCTGACTTCTGCTCGTACTACGACTTTTGCTCCGTCTTTCTACCGGCGAGGGGATACGGATCTGTTTGAACGACTCACGACCTGTTGGGAGCGGGTTCTGGATCTCGAGCGACTAGGGTGGCATCCTTCCACCGCACCAGCATTGCTATCCGATGGTGACGAGGTTCGCTCTTGAAAGTCTCTGAACCTGGCCTTCCACCTTCTCTGCTTCACTATGTCCGGCACCTTGTATTTGGCCTCGCACATCCGGTCAGCCGTGGGGTGCGCCTCACCACATATTCGGCACTGGCGCGTACACTTGTGTCCATTGATGGGGTTCTTTAATCCACCATTGGGCACAGTTTGATAACTGGTCTTGGGCACACGTCAGGTTTGTGGCCGAGCCTGCCCCATTCCTTGCAGAAGTCTATCTGTTTCCGGTACAGAGATACTCTTATCATAACGCTGTTGAAGTAAACCCACGAAGGAACTCGGTTTCCTTCATAGAGCAGTATAACGTTTGTCGTGCTACCGAGCCTTTTCACATACGTTAGAGAGGGGTTTCTTGTGTTCACCAGTGTTCCACGAGCTGATCTTGATTATATTTAAAGGTACATTGCGTATAATTACTTTTATCATATTCTCATGCTCCGAACAACTGCGTTCGTTTCGTACCTCTTTCCGTTGATAGTCAAAACCTTCATCTTGGCGATTTCCGTTGCTGTGCTTTCCTGCGGTGTGCTTATCACCAAAATGTTTTGCGTGGGATTGGGGCAGATCGTGATCCTCTCGTCGTCACCAACTCCTGCTCTGTTGCGTATCGCCTCATGAAGACTCGCACCGCACTTGCTACTTATATTCAGCCCGTTTCTCGGTCGAACAATAACCTTGATATCGTCCCTGGGCAGTCTAGGCATCTTGTTTGCTCGTAGAACCTTGCTGACAATGCTTCGGCGGCCTTGGCGCATCGGGCTTGGTGAACGGGCGTCTTCTTGTCTCACCACCTTGTTTTGGCACGCGCGTCCTCTTTTTCTTTGTGTAACTTCAATCCAGCCCTCTGCAACGCTGTCAGCGCCTTCGTCTTCACTCGTGGAAACGCTTCTTGTTTGTTCAGTCCTGTGGTCCGTGGCTTACCCTGTCCCTGCCTCGTCTACATCAATCTCGGCTGTTCTTTCAGTCTTCGAGTTAGACGCGGTATGCACCAGGGCAAACCACCTTTAGGCCTAGACGCTCTCTCATATAGTTCTTGCAGTTTACGAGCCTTAAAGCTCGTAAAGCTCATGCTCACCCGAAAAGCTGGTATCCGTGGGTTCGCGATGACTTCCTTTGTCCGATGGTGTGCCACTTTCAAGGGTAGCTCGAAAAAGCTTCGGAAACATTCACAAATTGATGCAGCCGATGTGACATGCGTTTGCATCCACTGGCGACCGTAGCACCTCCTCTCTCCTGCAAACTGTTCGTGGGGTCTTTTGCTTAGCGCCCCACCACTGGTACTCTCGGTCGACACTGTAAGTTGTTCGGTTATTATTACTGGCTTGGGCTCCTTCGATGGGGTGCTTGTGTAGCCTTCCTCGGTTTAGCCGGCTGGCTCTTGAGTAACCTCCACAGATGCCATGTCTGCTTGTACTGTTGATCCATCGACACCAGTCGGTGTGACTGTACATGTTGAAGCATCTGGGTTTACCACGTCACCTGCCCTTTTCGCCACGTCTTCAGCCTCGGTAGGTCTATCACCAACTCTGCTGTGTCTTCACCTTTGGCTTATCCGATAGCCAATGTCTGCGTACGCATGTACTCATCTTCGCTGTGGCCAAAACGCTGACAATGCGAGCATCGGGTACCTTACACTCTCTTCTAACGTGGTCCGTACCTTTGTAGCTGTTATGCAAGGTTCTTTTAGATGTTTAGTAAGAAGAGCTCTCTAAGGTTTAAACCTACGAGAGACTTAACGAAGGGACAAAGCCGTTTGTACAAAAACTCAAACAAGAGGTTTAATTGAAAAGTAAAAAGACGAAAATGCCCCATAAAACGAATCAACTAATAAACAGTTAACTGGACATGGCGAAATCCATCTATCAACAATCAACAAAGAAGTTCAAAGTGTGCAATTGAATCTAACGTCCGAATTGGGCTGAGCGGTGTAGTAGGGCAAGGTACCTGTTCAGTCTCACCCGCACTCTGAATTCGGCGACGATGAGCAAACCAGAACGTGGTGATTCGGGCTTCAGGTTGTGGGCAGGACGGGGATGAAGGAACGCTGGCTGCTGACGACACGTCGAGAAACCAGACCGGAACGTGGTGGCTCTGGCTTTAGGAGTGTGGACCCGACGGTGACGAGAAAACGCAGGCTGGTGGCGGCGCATCAGGGAACCAGAGTCACCTGGCCAAGCAGCTTGGCGCACAGCTCGGGCCCGCAGCCCGATGGCTCTTGCTCGCCTGTTGGAACAAAAGTCCGCAGGCCCTGGGTAAGAGTTCAGAACCGGATAGCCACGATCTTCTCGAGCGGGAACACGACGGCAAGAGGCCCCGGCCGGTTGAGGTCCTGCAGGCTCGGGTCCGATGCCCAACGGCCCCTCTTCAGCGCCCGGTTCAGTGACGACCTTCCGCTTGCCCCGTCTTCTTCGAACTCCCCTTGATCTGCTCTGCTCAGGCTTCTACTTCCGCTCTGGCCCACTTGTGTCGTCCCGATTGGAGATTCTGTACTTTCGTGGTACCCAGCCGTTGGGCCTTGAAATCTCTGCGGTCTATGATCATTGGTTACCTTATCTTTTATTTCGTTCATGGGGTGCCACTCGTCCTCGTGCATGCGACGTCTTCACTGCCATCGTCATCGTCGTTGTCTAGGCAGCACCGCGCGTGCACTCTGTTTTCTTCTGTTTTTGTGACGCGCATTTTCCAATGGCGCGCACTTTGAACACGCACTCCACTCACCACAGTAGCACAAACAATGCATTGACTGACCAGGTGCAACCACAAAGTGCCAGTTCACCATAGGCGCACTGGTTTTATGCGGGATATCTTCAACCTTCACTCTACTCTTGAGATTAAGAAGCACAGACTGTGTGGTTGACCCTTTTTCACTGACTCCTTGAACGTGTCAATGCTCGCGGGTGACTTGTACGACCTTCCCAAAAGCCGCCGACGCTGTTCACACGTCTTCGTCGTCGACGCCATGCAGCAGCCAATGAAGGCGCAGCCACACCTGCTGATCCTGGGGTTGTACGATGATGCAGCGTCACTCCTTGTCTTTCAGCTCCTTCACGTCTAGCAAGCGTTTCATAGCTCCTGCGTTGCTCATTATGACTGCCCAGACATGCTTTATCTGGTAGGCCCCCAGTGCCAACAACTCCGGCAGCAGTCCTGTAGGGCCGAGTGCGTATCGGAAATCTACTCGATACGTTCTGCCACGCATATCACCATGTAAAAACACAATGTTTTGTGTGACGCGTCTCTTGGGCAGTGGTGGCAAAAAATGGCAGATATCACGTACAGTGGAAATCGATTATATGCAAAGCACGAATGAGAAATGTTGATATGTCACTTTAAAATCAGCACAACGTTCAGAGGTGGAGGTAAATGATGCCGTACATGGCTTACGAGTCTTGATTGTCATGTTTGGATGTGTTGTTTACCTTCGTCATCTATTCACGTCACGGTATACCAAATTTAGTATATGTGGAGCTAGCGGAACGGCCGCGAGCACGCTATGAGCGTGGTATGTTGTCATGTTCTTACATGACACGCGTGTCAGGATTATCATCTTTGCGCCAGCCATATATTTCGTCATGTATTGACATCACAGAACATCAAATTTGGTATATGTGGAGCTAGCAAAATGGCCACGAGCGCATGATGAACAGCCCAATACACTCTAATGTAGCGTTGACGGACGCGAACGCTGGGTACAGTGACGCTACACTAGAAAAACGTGAGCACTCTATATATTCTGACGCTAGGGGCGACCGGCGCGACCAGCGTCCGTCAGTGCGGCCCGACGGCAACCGGCGCGAAATGCGACATGCTGCAATTCGCGCCGGTGCGTTATTCAGACAACACTGCGTCTCCCTCTTTTTGTGACCGAGACACGCCGGACGCGCTGAAGCGCTCATGCGTCAAAGCAACGCAGTGCGGCGCGCGCTCGCGAGTATATTGCAGGACTGGTGCGTGGCTTGGCAACGCCTGCGTGACCCGACGAAATGAACGCCGGTGAGCACGCGCACCGCATCACGTCAAAAGGTATTGACGCCTTGACTGTGGCATGTAGTCATGTTCTCGCATGAAGAGAATTTCATGATTATAATGTTTGCACCAGTCACATACCTTCGTCATCCATTGTCGTCACGTAATACCAAATTTGGCATATGTAAATCTAGCGAAATGGTCGCGAACGCATCATAAGCGTGGCATGAAGTCATGTTGTTACATGACACGCATGTCGTGATTTTAATGTTTGCATGTGTTATTTAGCTATGTCGTCCGTTCGCGTCACGTAATACCGAGTTTGGTACATGTGAAGCTAGCGAAACGGCTGCGAGCGCATCATGAGCGTAGCTTGTAGTCATGTTGTCAGGCACGCATCTCATGTTTAGCATGTTTGCACCAGTATCACACCTTCGACATCCATTCACGTCCCATATACCAAATTTGGTATAGGCGAAGCTAGCGAAACGGCCGTGAGCGCATGATGAGCGTAGCAGGTAGTCATGTTTTCACATGACACGCATCTCATTATTATCATGTTTACACCAGTCAAATACCTTCGTCACCTATTTACGTACCCTAATACCAAATTTCGTATATATGACGCTAGCGAAATGCCCGCGAGCGCATCATGAGCTTGGCACGTAGTCATGTTGTTACGTAACACGTTTGTCATGATTTTTCTGTTCGGGTTGGTTGATTCGCCGCTAGGGGGCTGTGAAGTACTGACTGGCTTCACATGGTCTCCTGCTTTTCTGGCTTTTCAACTAGCATCACGGCTCACGACCACCCTCACTTTGGCATCCGCGTAACAGGCAGGATGTCAGCGATCGGCGGACACTAGCCACCGTCAAGTGAGTCCCTGATTTCTTTATTTTCGCGAGGCCACACACCCGCCCGGCAAAGCCTAACACAGAACGCAAGCACATTGAGAGACGCGCCGTTGGCAGTGCGTGCTGGCGACGCTCGAGTGCTTCGGGGAGCATTGGACCGGCGCCAGCTCACGTGGCGTCCAGTTTGCAAAATGTGCCAAGAAGGAGAAAAACAACCGAAACGCACAGTGATCAGCTGGTCAATGATACGAACGCTAGGCATTAGAACGCGACCAAAATGCGGAACGCAGAGACTTCTTGGCGTTATGTCGAGAACAGGGGCAGAACAATTGGACGTGAAAGCATATGGATCACGAGAGGAAGAAAAGGCAAGAAGGACACGGGGGAAAACACGACGCCAGGAGAGAAACTTCGCGAGGAAGGAACAACAACGCAGCAACACCAATCGCACCGTCGCAAGCATATGACGCCAGTCCTACCATTTGACGACTACAAGGTCGTATACCGCCCGCAAGCAGGCCTCGAGCTAGCAAAGTGAAATAATATCGCCATCATGCAAGCTATTGGAATGGCCAGCGGTCTGTCACAGCAACATTTCAGCGAGAAAGTGTGCGTACAAGTGCAACGCCAAGAAAACCTGTTTATAGCAAGCACGGCGGATTGGAAAGACGCGAAAAAACTTGAAGGCATCACCAGCATACAACTTGGCGGCACTTTCTTCACCATAAATAGCAACACGAGAACGCCGGACGACATCTCACGCGGAGTCATAAGCGGACTTCTGCCCAGCACGACGGGAACAGAGCTCAAGGCTGGCCTTCGTGCACCAGCGCGGTACACGATTCTCCACGCCCGTATGATTGGACAATCGTCAGCTGCAGTGATCTTTTTCCAAGGGCCGCATGTTCCCTATTACGTCCGGTTCTACGGTCTGGACTTTCGACGCAGACCTTATTGAAGATCGGTGCAATATTGTAAGACCTGCGGCAACACGGGAAACCGTCAGAATGTCTGCCCTGGACCACTTCAAGATTTCTGCTCTAGATGAGGCAAGGCCAACCAACCATCAGACCATGCGTGCAAACCCGTCTGTAATATACGCGGAAGGGGCATGAAACTGCAAGCAAGGATTGCAAGAAATGGCTTAAACCCAATCCGCCACCATTACACATCCGACAGCAATGAATGGACTGGCTAAAAGAATGAGACTGCCGTAATAGTCCAGGGAATGCAGACTTGCGGGACCTAGGAAGCCAAACGACCAATTTCAGCAGCAGCGCTAGCATCAATACTGCACAAGGTCAATCCCGGCCCATACTCCGACGAAACTCACGATCCCCATCCCGATCACGCTCATGCTCACGTTCGCACTCGCCCAAAAGAGTGAGCTAGGCTACCGCAGCAAGTGGTTCGAGTATCTCCGGAGCAACAAGCAAGTGCGTGCCTTCGTCACTTGACAACGAAGCCTTCCGATCACTCCAAGATATGGTGCACAATCACGAAAGTGAATTACACCATCAAGCCAGTCAACAATCCATTATCGACAAGCTGATACATAGCCACCAGAAACAGCAAGACAGTATGAACAAGCTTCTTAAAAAATGTGAGGAGCACAAGAACTTGATAGACAAGCTTCACCAGAAATGCACTACCATCCAAAAGCATGATGGACAACCGGGTGCCCTCATTCCCTCAACAAATGTGGAATCTAGTGTCGGCGCCCGTTTTCAGACCTCACAAGAAATTTAATGAGAAGCACCCACACTACCATAGATAATATTGTACAGACAGCAATAGAGAATTTTGCCGTAAGCATAAACAACAAGATTACCACGTTTGACGCCAAAGGGGCGGACTTGCAGCGCAGCTGAACAACTTCATAGCATACGTGAAGAAGACCTACGCCACCGAGGACCACTTCGATACTTCTCTAAGTGACGTTTATCCTGACAGGAAGCGGGCACGAGCTAAAGGCCGAAGTGCTTCTCGTTCAGTTTCACCTACCCGCGAGCGCCAGCGGGTACCTGAACAAATTGAAGATGGCAGTCCCTAATAAAAAGGCAACAAACACGCTCTCAACTCTTCGCATCTGGCAGTGGAACTGTCGTTCCTACCGTCCACGTTTTTCTAATTTGCAAGAATTTGTCAAGCAAGACCCACCCGACCTCATAGTACTGCAAAAAACAAATACAAATTAGTTATTAGTTGCTCTGTAGTTGCTTTGCTTTGTAGTTGCTTTGTATGTGGCAGAAGTATCACCCACTAGCATTCTTTCCTATATACCCCCCTTACTCTATGCTCCGTAATAGAGCCTGTAAGGTATTTTTAAATAATAAACAAATACATTTATGTGCGGCTACAAGGGTACAACGCCCACGTCAAAACAAAGCGTACAGCAATCCTTACAAGAAAGACTCTCACGGTACAAGAATTAGAACTTGTAAACACACTTTTCGAGCATACCGTGGTAGAAGTAACGCCTAGTTCACACTGAAACATCCGCTTTCCATAGCGACCAAAATTCCCTTGCCGCCGAAACGCAACGTCGTTCGCACTGGACGCGCCCCGCACCACCGAATATGCCATCTACTACGGGGCGAACGCGGGATGTATGCGCTGTCACCCGGTTGTTGTCGTGGCTCGCAAACGCCACTACGCTATCCGGTGGTGTATACTTCGACGATTCTCGTACACAAGAAGCAAGAAAAGACAGTACTGCTTACTTTGCTGGCAAGTGGCTGTTTTGTAATGCACCTAGAGCCGAAAAACCACCGACGCCAGTGGCGTTGGTGGGTTTGTTTTGCTCTGCAAGACCACAACAAGCTCGGTCACGCCAACAGCAAGCTAGGTCACCTCTTTCACGAAATACGGAGGTGAAGTAGGCACAGAGTAGGTTAAACTCCCATTGGTTCAACATTCAGTTACGTGCACCACGGCATAACAAGTGAGTAGGGCTTAGCCGCCATTTTTCAAAATTCCTTGACTAGCGCCCCTATTCGTCCGCGGTGACCGATTCGGCGGCAGACACCGCAAAAGTCAGTCCGAGAGCGATCGACGCGGAGAGGGCTCTTTCGGCGGATCTCGCCGCCGCCGAACCGGATTCTGAGCACTTTCGGCGGCCGGAGTGCTCAGTGTAAAGGCGGCCTAATACCGGAAAGGAAATCGCAAAACAGACTCATTGTTGCGAGTGTATACAGCCCCCCAAAAGACCAACTGCCGGAATTTGACCTTCTGGTTCAAGAACTGAAGAGACGCGCTGATGGCCATCAAGTTGTTGTAATGGGAGACTTTAACGCCCCTCACACGGCTTGGGGCTACCATACCGCAACAAAGAAAGGTGCCCGAGTACACAACACGGCTCAGCAGCACAGACTGTCTTTGTGGAACGATCCACTCCAGACAACAAGAGTAGGATATAGCGTCTCCAGAGACACAAACCCAGATCTCACGTTCACGCTAAATGTGCATTCATCGGAGTGGAGCTGTCTCCCAGAAAACCTGGGAAGCGACCACCACATCATCCAGTTAACCATAGCTCATACACGCAAGCCCAGGAGGATTGATATAAAGGGAGCTTTCGACCACGTCAGCCACGACGCAATCCTCTGCAATCTTGAACATCTGGACTGTGGGCCTCGGTTATACAATACGTGAGAAATTTCCTCAAGCATCACATGGCCGCAGTGGGAATTTACAACCTTCGCAGTGACACTTTCCGACTACCGAACAGGGGTACTCCACAGGTTTCGGTCATTTCGCCGTTGCTTTTCAACGTTGCATTGATCAGGTTACCCAGCCTTCTCGATTCTATACAAGACCTGCGACAAACCTTTTATGCGGACGACATTACGTTATGGACAAGCGCCTCAAATACCGGAATGCAAGAAATGCGCTTACAAGAAGCAGTAGATATGATCGAGAGGTACTTGAAAAAATGTGGCCTCAAAGATGCTCCCGAAAAGTCGGAACACCTCATCCTGAAGTGTAGAACGAGAGGGCGGCCTGCCCTCTACATTCAACCTGATCCCAGCGTCATCGTCAACGGAAAGCCCATCAAGAAAGTGGAAACATTACGAGTACTGGGGATCCACATCCACAAAGATGGGTCAGGTGCGGCCACACTCCCTCGACTACAGCGCACGCTATCTCAACTAACGCATCTCGTCCGGTGAATCACGAACCGTAGAAGCGGCCTTAAAGAGCAAGACACGCTGCGCCTTGTGCAAGCTCTCCTCACCAGTCGAATAACCTATTGCACTCCATACCTCGCCCTGAAGACCGCAGAGGTAGAGAAGCTGAACTTCATGATTCGTAAGGCCTCCGAAATTGCTTTAGCGCTCCCATTCACGGCTTCCACTGCGAAACTACTGAAAATGGGCGTGCAAAATACCTGGCAGGAATTAGCCGAAGCCCACAGGACTAGCCAGCTAGAACGACTGAAGCTGTCGCCCACTGAAAGATGAGTGCTACAACCGCTGAACTATAGCGAAACTTTTGTAGGCGACACAGACGCGAACCGAAAAGAACGAATTCCGCCAAACATCCGCGAATCTTTCTTTATTGCACGAAACCCCCGCAAGATGCACCCCACATATCACAAGGAAAGAAAGCAGGCACAAGTGAATGAATGCTCTACGACAAAATCACAGCCAAGGTCCAGACGCCAGATATAAAGATGCAGCCAAGTATCCTGGTAGAGACGCCGGCGCTTTGAGCGTCGTTGATACTCGGGGTGTAGAGCTCGCATCTGCCACAGTACGCATCCGCCCAGGCAGCACGCCGCCGTTGGACCAATCTTGGACCAACGTCGGCTAACATCGGCACCGACGTCGGGCCGACGTCGGAAGTGCAACTTCTTCCAATGTCGGGCCGACGTTCAAGCCAATGATGGGCCGACGTTTTGCCGATGTTTTAGCCAGTATGCAACCAACATTGGGCCGACGAAGGCCCATCGTATTGCCGACAAAGCTGCCAATGTTCGGCCAACATTGGGCCATATTTCAGCCAATCACATGCCATTTTGACGCCGATGTTTGCTGCACGACGAATATTGGCTACGGATGTACGACCGACATTGGACCAATCCAGGGCCACATTTCAGCCAATCAAATGCCATTATTACACCGATGTTTCCTGCACGACGAATATTGGCTACTGATTGGCTTGCCATTATGTAACCATTATTAGTAGGGAATTTTTCTTACCAGAAGATTTAAACAATATGCCTCGATGAACCGCTCTTGTAGCTTTGCAGCCCTGTATACTTGGGGCAACATAAAATTGAATGCTGAGAACTGAAAGCAGTTACTCGATCTATTTCATCTTTTATACCTCATTCCCTTTGCTAACACTAGAAGTGTAGTTTATTTTTTTACCAATTTGTCTTTGCAATACCGAGTGCTTTATTTGGTACTGGTATTTGGTACAGCAGATCGAAAAAAGTCGTTAGGAAGTAAATGTTGAAAGCGTATGTCCCCCACTTGCAATCCCCACATATGTCCCCCACATGGTAATCGAGAATATTCATAGTTTAAAGCATTTTTTTGTAACTAAAACATGGTGATGGTGCTTCCGAATCAGCATAAGCTAGCCGAACAGTGCACCACCGACAGTCTGCAGACTATTTATTCTTTGTTTTTTTTTATTTATTTGGTACAACAAAAATGTATACATTGAAAAATATATATACACAACTAAAAAAGGCCCGCTCTACTGCAGGTCAGGTTGCGTTGGGGGCACAGTGACAGTGGTGCTGTCAAGGCCCTGGCTGCTGTGGCTGGGCAGGAAGCCAGCTGCCGCGAGCAGCCGATACTGCACTCTGAGAGTGGGGATCATCGGGCTGCTCCACAACAAATGCTTCTCTGAAGCGCCGCTTCCTGCCCCCACAGCGATCACCAGACCCTGGCAGCCACCTCTTAATAAAGTTGAGGGCCTCCGCCTGGTCGCACCCTGCTCGCACCCTGCTGCTATGACATCTGCATACAAGAACAGAAATACCATAGTACACATGAAGCACTGCAGTACAGAGAATACACAAGGGTACACACACATAAAACAATGAACAAGTCTAACCTGTCACTAATCTACAGAGCCTCAGGTTCACAAAGGCCCTTTTCCCTTTTCTGCCATGAAGGCTGTACAGCACTTGCACGTCATGTGCCAATACAGCCTTCATGGCATTCACACCAATTTCTCAGAGGCCACGTCCCCAATCTGCAGGAGGTGCTTGCGCTGTAAAAAATGCAAGCATAGATGGGGTAAACGCAACAGCACATCGAAATGTTTTCATGATAAAAATCTGCAAGAAGAGGACACTGAAAACAACAACTTGAATTTTTGGGCATCACAACATTTCATTGTTTTTTTACGCTAACTTCAACTCACTTGACCTAAAATGGTTTCCACATCAGCCCTCTCACACTCAGTGTGAGAACCTTTCAGAATCCTTTTCTGAATGCTGTTTCGCTGTTATGAAATCAAATACAACACTGTTATAACCCTTAATAAATATTGATTCTAGCTATGAAATAGTATAACTACTTTGTACAGTGCTCAAATTCCAATACACGTTTCTTCGAGGTTACAATGTCTTTGCCTGAATGTTGACCAGGAGTAGCTTCTACAGGTGAAAAACGATAAAATATGTGGAATTCAAAAAGAAGCTTGGACATGTTTTTAATCAATGCATTGTAAGCAGAGCACAACAAGATAAATGAACATGATCAAGGCGTACTAAGAGGCACTTTAGAGCGACCAAATCTTGGTCATAGATGAAACTGATAGAAAAATAAAGGTCGCACTAGATGGTCGCACCATTTGCTGTTTATATTTTTTTGTGATAGCCAACAAAGAGGCATGTCGCTATAGAAATCTCATCACAATAAACAAAGGTGCATTTTTCTTCACACTGCGAAATTGGGCGCATGTTAGATTTTAAAAAAATTGCCCGCAGCTTCCCTCGGGGGAACACTGAGGAGGATGCGGAGCATATAATTGGTTAACGGGGTGTTAAAGTGCGACTTACTTGGGTCGATGGTTAAATTGGTTAACGTGGTTGTGAAATGGGGTGTTAAATTGCGACTTACTTGGGTCGATGGCTAAATTGGTTAACGTGGTTGTAGGAGGGGGTGTTGAGTGAACACGTACACACGTATGCGAAAGGGCGGCGCTGGTCGAAGGGACGTCGATCATTGTGTTTGTGGATTCGTTGGAATTCATTTCACCGCGACCTTGGACGTCGACGCGCCGTACAAACCAACCGACGAGCGGCAACTGAGTGAGCGAGCGCCGACCTTGAGTATATATATACAGCGCGACGGCGCATGCACTGTCAGCTGTTGAATGTTCTCGAAGCGCGACGCCACATGCGCGTCCACTGGAGAATCAGGAGAATTGTAGATGTCGAACGCGGTGTGTAGAGGAGGAAGGGTGCACAGATGGTGGAGGAGTGAAGCGCGCGCGGTGTGTAGAGGAGGAAGGGATGCACAGATGGTGGAAGAGTGGGCGACGGCGCGACGGCGCATGCGCGCGCGCCAGCTGTCGAATGTTTGAGAAGCGGTGCGGACGGCACGGACGGCGCACTACAAGGCGCGAGTATAAGATGCTCCGCATCTAAAAAAGTAAGAAATCGGCTAACACAAGGCAGGGTGAACTGTAGCTCAAAGTAGAGAGCCGCAGCGGACACGAAATAGGGTGATAAATGAACAAAATTACTGAATGTCTGTTTTAAGCAGGCTATTGCTAGTCACTGCCCATCAAACACACGATGCCGCCTACATCGTCTGCTAGCTTAGGACAGTTCACTCGGACTTCACAGACTATAGTAAATACAGTCGAATCTCATTAATTCCAACACACTTAATTCGAACTGACGCTGTGGTCCTATCAAAGCTATACCGCGCTCCGAAAATGCTCTCAGCACCCCGCCCAATCCTGCGGTGGCACTTCAGACACCTCATCGCTGTGCTTGAAGAAGAAAATGAAGAAAAGGAAAGAAAAGACTGCGGTGGAATGTTTGCCAAATGCCAATCTGCGACATTCCTGTGCCCCGCTTCGGCTTTTTCCGTCCCTGCCACGTAGAGACCCTTCTCCTCTTAACACTGCGCATGAAGAGAAAGAGGGGAAAAAAAGCTGTCGCAGAGAGTTGGCTCTCTCATGCCGATCTGCAACGCGCCGGTGTCACGCTTCCCTGTTTTTCGTTCCTGCTATGTAGAGACTCTTCTCCTTTCAACACCGCGCATGAAGAGAGAAAAAAAAAAGCTGCCGCGGAGTGTTTCTCTCTCGAATGCCGATCTGCTTTTCTCCAGGTGGAGACGCTCCTCCATTCTCATCATGTGCTGGCCACGCTCCGGCTGCAGCGCAGATGGTAACAGTGGAAACCAGTTGTCTTCGAAGAGTGTCAGCACTGGACTGCCGCGCGCAACTTCTTTTGCAGGAGAATACTGAAGCCGAATACAAATGCTTTGCAAACTGCACGCAAAACTTGTTGACTCGTTGCAAGGCCACGTGTACAGACATGTATTGACTACTTTAATTAATGACGGATGTCCTGTAATTTGTGAATAAACTTCTCCATGCACATGCATCACTGCATGGTGAGCCCTCCGCTCGTTTACCGTATTTACTCTATTCTACCAGCGCCCTCGATTGTAACCGCGGCGCCCGGTTT
The DNA here is from genome assembly GCF_013339725.1 of Rhipicephalus microplus. NCBI lineage: Eukaryota > Metazoa > Arthropoda > Arachnida > Ixodida > Ixodidae > Rhipicephalus > Rhipicephalus microplus. The sequence continues at coordinate 55,330 of NW_023611716.1, forward strand.
TCACACGAAAAAAAAAAAACAAAAAAAAAAAACTAAGACTCGTGCAACGCGCACCCTTTTTTCTCGTTGGCCCGCTTGATCACACCACTCATACGCGAAACGACTCTTGTTGAGAGCGTCTTCCCGTTTAAATATGAAGTACGGGGAAGCTTATGCCTATTCTGACGTGCAACAGAGCATTGCTGTCACTCTAGTTTTACCGTGGCCCGATGTCAGTACACAAACTTGCTTCGCCCCCTTCTCCTAGACGGTTGTGGTGCCAGGCATGTCGAAGTAAAGAGGCGTGTGATCGGCATTCCCGATTTGCCCAAGCAGGTAGCCGTTGTTGTGCCGCAAGTTTAGGAGGAACTCTGAAGACTCTGAAGCTTTTCTTCGTACTCCTCCGGCAACTTCCGGCATATGCCCGTTCGCCTTCGGAGGGAAAAGCCTTTTCTCTTCATAAAGTTCGTTAGCCAGCACCTGCTCGCTTTAAAATGGCTCTGCATTAGCCCTTTTTCTAAGGCTAACTGCATAGCCTGCACTTGGAGCAGTTCTGTCGTCACGGGCCGCTGTGCCGCTCACTGCTTAATCACATACTCGCCGAGCAGCTCTTCAATTTGTGGAAACCGACCCTGCTGTGGTCCACTGAAGCCTTTGCGTGAATCTTTGCTGTCGACAATATTCTGCTTTTGTTTCCGCCAGTCCCGCACGCACGTTTCGGGAACTCCGAATGACCGCGATGCGGCCGATTTCTGTCCGTTCCGGCACACGCGACGACTTTTCTTTTAGAAGCAGCATTGTGGTGCACTCGTCGAGTTTTTGGAGTCGGCCCTACCATGCCGTCGATGCTAATGTACTACAGATGACGAACTCCTCAGCACACGTATGAAGTGCCGCGCATGGGAAACACATAGGCAGAAATGACCGACGCGCCATGCCGACGCACGTAGGGGGCGGCCATTTTGTAAGTGGCGATGGCAATAGAATGACCATATTCATTTTTTTTTTCGTACTCGATTCTAAACGCACATGCGATTTATGAACTCTCTTAACCGGAAAAAAGGTGCGTGTTAGATTCAAGTAATTACGGTAACTTTCATTATTTTGAACTTCTTTTAATTTGAACAAATTTTCTGGCCTGCTTTGAGTACGAATTATTCATATTCGACTGTAGTACAGTGGCTCATGAGATAACCTGACTAGTTTGTTTCCCGAAACACAGTATCTTAAAGCAGTACTAAATTTCTGCATGTTACATAGGCATATTAAAAATCAAGAAATATACACCAAAGCCGCAGCCACAGCTTTACTCTGCACAGCTGCCTCTGCTGCCTCCACTTCTCCAATTGTACCAGCAGGCAGCCGGGGAAGGTCAGAGGGGCGCTGTGCTGGCTGGGCGTGCTGAGGCACGGACAAGAGCCGTACCTAGTGCTTCAGCTGTCGCACCCTCCTGCAGAACCTCTCTTTGTTGCTGCCGGATGCCAAGTTGGATCGCAGGATCCGTAGCAATAGAGCTGAAACATACAGAGTAATACCATATTTACTCGCACAATTTGCATCCTCACATAATTTGCTCACCAGTATAATTAGCCAGCCTGCTTTACTACAAGAACTTTTTGCTCGCATACTTTGCCCTCCCCAACCAGCCCGAGCCACCTTGCCAGCACACACACAGACACATTTGACTTCATGATGCTCTGGTCAGGACATCTCTTGTCGAGCAGGCGAGTGCAGTCTTACACAAAATGGACTGAGTGCAAGGTCCTTCTTCCATGAACTTTTATGCTTTCCCTAGAATATCGAACTTGAAAACCGAAACCTGTTATGTGTAGTCCGAAATGCCTAAAGGTTGCCTCCTATCTTCCCACCTCTTCCACGGCAAGAATGTATTCCCGAGACACAGCACAGATGTTGAACGCGTGCAAGGACCTGTCACATCAACTAGATGAGGCAGGTTTTCGCACTCATTTTTTTTTTCGGTTTCGCCATCTGGCCATTGCGGTTTTACCGTCCTTGTGATAGGCTACAATCAAGTATATACGAGGCAGATTGCTGTTATAAAGCTTACCGAAGAAAACTGAAACCGTGCTACCGCTAAGCACATCAGCGTGGAGTCTTCGAATGCAATATTCAGTATGGGAGCCAGCAGAAGAGTGCGTTGAATAAGACTTAGCATAGAAGCTTGGGTGTGTTGGTTAGATATCGGAGGGAACACAACGCAATAGAAGACTGGGACAAGGAATGGACACACACACACACATGAAGGGCGACACACACAGCACTGTGTTGGCATCGCGCTTCCTTGTCTGCATCTTACTTTACGTTGGGTTCCCGACAATTATTGGAGAGTACTTATGTTCTCTGGTATAACCCTGTCGTGGGAACTGGTTTTTGTGAGCACTGTTCGGAAGAACTTCAAGAAAATGGGGGCATTTGAACAGGCTCTAGCAAACAAATGACAATCCGCTTTGAGACAGCTGTGACAGCGCCTGCAACATATATTCCCAGTTGAGCTTTTAGGCCAGCGATTCCTACTAGCTTCGCACATGACCGGATTGACAAAAAAAGTACACATAATACGCGAGTATATACCGCATTTGACTCTGTAGCTTGATGAACCAGGCAGATACACAAATTTATTCCAAAACTCCATTGATTCTGTTGCAAAATTATTCAACAACAAATTGCGATGTTATCCATGTTACTATACGATTGTGGCACTTTACCATTGCAGCTTTCCAGGAGGCACACATAGTGCAGCGTTAGTTCACCACTCGCAGTTAATTGTATGCAGTAGGTTGCTCACAGCAACTGACTGCATGCAATGGTGAACATCTTGCATGCTTGCACCGCTGTTTCAGCATGCTGGCTGCTTCCCATACGGCTATCAATTGATGTTCACAAAATTGGGAAGATGAAGAAAGACTACACAGTGCCCTCTGGCCACCCTATACTCCAAACCTCCAGCCAACAAACAAACAAAAGAAACAGAAGTATGCAAATGAATATTATTCCTAATGCAGCTGGAATGGAGTGTAGTTTTCACCAATTCTGTGTGTTAAGTCAATATGGAGTGAGTTAACTCCATAAAGTAGCTTTTCTCATAACAGTGTTCACTCTATTGTAACACAAGGAGTGACTTCATAGCATCTAGAAGGAAAAATAGAATCTTCAGTATTTGATAGAAATGTGAGGCTCTACCTAAACAACAGATAATCTGGAAAAAGAACTTATTACATTCGAAAAAAAAGGTAGCACAGTGACCCCTTTACAAGAGACACTGATGTAACAGAACAAACGGGGATAAGAGGCACCAGTGTGCAGGCTGACATTTGGCCCCATCATGCATCAGGCACTCCGTAGATGCCGCTGTGCAGCCGGGAGCCCTGCAGTCAAGCATGCTGAGCAAGACTGTGACCACTGTACAATGACACATTGCCACAAAATTTCAAAACTTCATTCACAGACTTCTGCAAAGCTTCTTACACTCTTGCATAATTTTGCACAAGCTTTCTCTCATTCTTGCGTGATTTTCGTCAGAACATATAAGTGTTGGACGTTGTATGTCCCCCAAAACTTGCACAATACAAAATAGCATACATTAAAGTCTATCACTTAATACGTGCATAGTGTAACAATGAAAGGAAACTCACGCATGGTGTGCTCCGAGCCTTCCCCGTGCGGTGCCTCCTTGAGCCTTGGAGAGCACTGTACAGCTAGAGCAAGTAGCATCAATCCAGTGTTAATGGCAGGTTAACAAGACAACAAACTAACCCCCATATTCATAAACGCTCCCCGACTCGACTTTCACCCTTCACTTGACAGAGTTGAGCACTGTGCCGCTGCTCGTTTGAAAGCGACGCTGCGCTACTTGAGAATCACAGCAGATTATTGCTGACATGCAGCAATTTTCTCTGCTTAGAGACGGCGCTCCCATCAGCCATCTCAAGTGAAGGTGAAGCGTTGAGTGGAGGGACGTTCTAGAATACGGGGTAAGATTGGTTGCAAGAACACTACAATAGACACACTTAATTTTTACAGTTCATCTATATTGTACAGCTACACACATTCTGCATCCTTATAATGCAACATATTCATACAGGCTTATAAAGTAAACACTGTAGGCTGCTCAAATAACACCTACACAAAAAAATTACCCAAAAGTGGCCATGCGCAAAGTACTTTTATTTGAAACTCACAAAACTTTTGCGGTGATGGAGAATAAATAAGACAGGTTACGCTTGGAGGCACATGAGACCTTCGCAGCTTTCATAAAGTACAAAAAACAATATGGTATGTGTGTGTGTATGTACGCATGAAGCTTCAGCCTTTACATACGGTTTCTTGAAAGAATCGACTATGAATTTTATGGCACCTGTGTCCTTCAGCGCAATTGAAAGCCTGCTGATCAGTGTGTGCAATTGTGGAATAGTTACATGGAAAATGGCGTGAAACACATAAATCAAATTTTTCTAGCTAGGAAATATGCAGCTGTGTATACACAACACATGCTGCAAACAGTGGGAGGTGACCACAAGAGTGATTTGAGTGTAAGCGGCAGTATTCCGCATTCATGCACCCCGCCATTTTCAACTGTTGCCCAAAAGCAGCACCACTTCAGCGTGCTACTTTTTTTTTTACATCATAAACAGCACGGAATACAGCGAGGATGAAAACAACATATGCATTAAATTTGGAGCACTATTTATGGTGCGCATGATTGATTGATTGATATGTGGGGTTTAACGTCCCAAAAACCACTATATGATTATGATAGACGCCGTAGTGGAGGGCTCCGGAAATTTAGACCACCTGGGGTTCTTTAACGTGCACCTAAATCTGAGCACACGGCCTACAACATTCCGCCTCCATCGGAAATGCAGCCGCCGCAGCCGGGATTCGAACCCGCGCCATGCGGGTCAGCAGCCGAGTACCTTAGCCACTAGACCACCGCGGCGGGGATGGTGCGCATGAAAAAAAAAAAAAATAGGCCTTTGTACAACGACGAATTCATAATTTGCCTTCACGGACCTTCTGTTAGGCTGCACCACATACAGATTTTTGTGGCTTTCAAAAGAGATTTGAAAAAAAAATATAATACCGTGTTTACTCTCGTCATGAGCGCACTCACTAAGTCACCCTCATTTCAGTCGCCAAAATTTTGAATTTTTTTTTTCTTCCACATATTAACACACACCTACGTTCATCCGCTGAAGTCCCACGGCTCCCCCCCCCCCCTTGCCGCCTTCGCTCGCTGCCACGTGCCATTTATTTTTGTTTCTATTTGTTCACGGAACGTCCCCTGTCTTTTTTAATTATCTCTTGTAACATATGTGGCATTATCTTGTTCCCGAGGTGCCACAGGTGCTCTGCTATGTAGATGCACCATTAAACTAGTATTTTAAACTGGCATGCTTCTTGATCTACGATACACATGTGGCTTGTCTCACTTTGAAGGAAAAGTTAGCATACAATGGTGTAAATGCTTAGAATTTGAAATATTGAGGCAGCAGCACACCGGAGATGATCATATGGTAAAGAAACAAGTGCTGCCTTATTACTGGCAAGTTGTCACTTATATGTACAAATAAATTTTGCGAGCTAAAAAAAGTACAAAAGCACAGCGAGGCTATGATGTGGTTCAACCTGTGGATTCGCTTCATTTATCACGCCATATGATGAAGCTTCCTTTGGTAAAACTGCTCAGATAAGAAAAAAAGTTTGCTGTCCAATACAGCAACTATACAAAGTGTGGCACGTGCATCTCGCACGCCTTTTCGTCACTTCCGAAATGCGCCACCAACATGCCCGGGCACCAACCGAATCTATCGCCTACAACTGCCATGTTGTCTCCTCGTGCTTGCACCCGTTTAGTTTTGCCTCACGATGCAAGTTTGAGAAAATTATGAGCTGCTAGTGAGGCAAGTTGATTTAGTAGTCCACGCAGAGGGAGCAGAGCTTAGGGTGTTTCTTCGCTGAAAGTTATAACCTGAATTGAGAACGCACATTCCGATTTTCCTAAAAGTACCAGCGTATTTGGCTGGTGCAGATTAACAAAAGCTACTTGAAGAAACTTTGCAATATTTGCATCTTCAGGTGCAACTTCATTACGGGTAAGTGCCATAGCCAAGTATTTACCTGCAAACAGATATAGCTTACCAAGATACTGTACATACAAACTTGTCCGCAGTTAAAATCATGATGGCGAGGAAGGCGGTTAAAATCGTGATGGCGATCGCGGAGATTTGGTATTGCATTGAAACAAACTATAAAGAATGGGAAACAATATTAGTTCACTTTGAAGTATAGCCGATCGGTTCAAGTTGGGCGTCAGGATTTTTTTTAATTAGTCAATTAATTCTATACACGGTCTCTATCATGTTCAGTGACTCCACTGTACATTAGCGTACAACAAAAGCAAAATACAAAGTGAAAAGTGTGTTAAAGCATACGCGAAAAATAAAGTGATGACTGGCATTACCGCGGCACACACCACGCAAAGTCGCTATCTGCCTTGTATAATATTTTCCTCGACTATTTCCACAAATTGCAATCAAAGAGGCTCAAGCTCAACATCAGCACTGTTTAAAACACTTGGGGGGGGGGGGCATTGCTACTTTGGTGGCGTAGGCCGTGACAATATATTCATAATATTATATCTCTTGTAAACTTGCCTAGCTCTGCACGACTAGTTTTCGATGGGAGCAGCTGCGCTTCGCACATCCACTCTTAAAATTGCGGCTCGAGAGATTTTGAGCTTTCACTTGTTTTTGGGCCAGGCAATTTGTAGTGAAAGCAAGATAATAGGCCCTCATAGGTTGTGGCGGGCAGCCGGTGTACGCCGTGGCTGGTATATGTGTCGCACATCTTGATTATCTGGTCTTGTATCGAGTGATCCTAATCCAATGAGCTCGTTAAAGTAAGAGAACAAAAAACCACAATGCTTCCACATCGTTCACAGCAACAGATGACGAGCCCCCAACAAACCGCACTGCAGCACGTGAACTGCCGTAGGTACCCAGGGAGTTACCCGGGCATGGCGGGAGAGGGCGACAACGGCAGAAGTGACATCACAAGAACACTATGTATAAAGGGGACATTTAAAGACTTTTTTCCCATTTTTAAACTTCGTGCACTGTTCTGTCACAATTTATAGCTCAGAATAGTTGTATTTTGAAAAGGGCACTAATTCATAAGCCCAATGGTTCAAGGATGGGTGCATTTAGGGGGCCCATTCTACGTTTTACTTATGCCCTTCAAGAACTTGCTTACAGGGCCAAAGTCCTGTTTCAGAAAGAACACGCTAGTGCGTGGCCAGCAGTCCGTCAAGCATTAGTGCTGGTGAGATTTGGAAATGCAGCGCATGAGCATCCTCATCTGCTACTTCTCTGCTCATGCTCTCGGGGCTTACTTGCGAGGCACGGTCCTTCGCACTTTTCATTTTCACACTGTAAATCAACTGATACCAACTCTGCCTTATCATTTATTTCACCTAAATATCACACGTATGTGACTTATTGCCGGTGACAGGTGATCAGGATGAAGTCGACAAGTTGCAAATCTGAACAAGAATTCACTCGAATGAAAAACCAACCTATACTCACGTGCACGGTGAAGTCGAACACGTCGTCCGTCAATGTTGTCGCTGATGCCCGAAGGAAAAGAGAAGAGGACAAGCGACGGGGTCGTCTCTTTCTATAAAGTCGGCGGAACTGCCAGAACGGCCAACACAAAAGGCATCGGGTTGACATTCCTCCATCTGGGCATCAGTCGCTCCACCCGGTGGTGGTGGTAGTGATTAAATGAAGAGGAAAAAGGCACCTAATTTCTGTCTGCCTTCAGGCGACACGGCGCAGTGCCTTATAGGGGAGGGGGAAGGAGGGATAAAAAGAATAGAAGGAAGTAGAAGCAGAAGAAGACAGCCAACGAGAGGAAAAAAGAAGGAGATAGGAAAGTGGGGATCCGGTCGAAGCAGTCCAAGGGCGGGGTGCCACAATGCGAGAGCTACACGGCGTCAGGAGACCGCGGAGGGCGAACCAGTCGGCGGGAGCTACGCTGAAGTCGGAGATCGCGAGGGCACAACCGTCCAGCTTGAAATCCTGCGAGCGAATCGTTCTACTACTATCCTCTTCCCCGTGCCTCTTCCCGACATTGCAGTGTTGCTGCCATACTCGCGAACCTTTTTAAATTAAAGCACGCAATCATGTATTATCGTGCGCCATACTAAACTTAAAAACAGTGCGCCGGTACATGAGATCACGAAGCGCGGTCCACGCCATCACAAGAGCAATTAGAGAAATGAAACAAAGAAAACAAAAATGTATAAAATATTTTGTCTCAATACGATCCGCAATCTAGTTTCCTGCAGCGGCTTTTGGCTCTGTATGAACGGCCAAGCCAGTGCCAAGCCAAGCTTGCGTCCCTGATCAGCTGTTTGTTTCCATCGAGAATTCAACAGTGAACTGGCAATTTGTTTAGATGATATTGCTAAAGGGCTTGAAATTGAATATTTCTCTACGTACTACTGCTGTACTTTTCCTCTCTGTTTCCTGATCACAGTGATGAGATTGAGGAGGTTACAATTTAGAAACAGCAAGTGCAGCTCCAAGCATTGCTAGTATCGCTGTTTCGGTAATAAAATGTTACAAAGATTTTGCCCCGCGACCTGCTTGCCGTGTTCGAGCACCCCGTAGAAATTTACGGGGCCGCGTTTGAAATAGTTGAATAAAATTGCAATATTACGAAAGAAAGGCTCTGAAGCACATCGCATTTCTATCAGGCCTACACCTCCCCACTCTAGACGAGTAAAACTCGTCGATGTTATCTTGCAAAGCTGTGTATAATATTTAAACACATTCTTAGCCCACGATGAATTGTTCTCTCGTGTGGCTTCTCCATTTGGTACTGTCATGTTAACTTACAAAGGCAACTTTCCATATTTAGTCTCTTTAGATGTTGCAAAAGCTGACACGTGGTGTGTATGCCATACTGATAATTCTCCTCGTAACCTGGGTCCGCCTCTTTAAACAGCGTCGCATTTTATTGTTCGCAATTGTGTTTGTTTATACTGTAAGCGAGCTGTGTGATTTCATCAATATTCACGCGTGTTCCCTGACTATACAAACACGTGCGTCTTATTTGGTGCGGTGCACGTTTGTATGTAGCAAAAAATGTCATTTCGTCAGCGTGTGTCTGCATACACTGCATGCCCTGCAGTACGTGTACATAATTAATGCAGTAAGGACTGCAATGCATAGCCTTGCATGGGACATATATTCCATGCACCCTCAGAGAAATGTTGTTTGTTATGAGCCTACTGTTTATCATTACATTTTTTTTTTTCGTTAAAGTTTCATCTCCATATAAAGCAGCTGTATACAGGCACGAGCTTCAGCAGCTTCCTCGTTGTTCCATTTTAAATAAAAACACCAAGCCTACCCGAATCAATGATCTGTTTGCTATCATTACTGTTATGTGTTCTACGATGTACACAAGGACAGTAGTATACAAAAAATAGGGAGGGAATTGAATGCCCTGCCTGCATGGCTGCGCCGTTTCACAAGATCAGGCGCTGCGCTGTGAAGCTTCCTACCGGCCTGCAGAAATTCAAGGAAGCGTACAATAGCGTGGTTCAAGAGGACTTGTGGGGAATACTAGACACACTGGGTGTAAAAGATGGAGTCACTAATCGTTTAAAGGAAATCTATAAAACTAACAAGGTAGTTAAAAAGTGGGAAAAAACAGGTATCCAAGCCCACAGTGGTGAAACGTGGACTTAGGCAGGCGTGCCCACTGTCACCCTTCTTATTCATGATGTACCTACAAGGATTAGAGGCCAAATTAGAGGCAAGGGGACTTGGCTTCAACCTCTCTTTAGTCAACAAGGAAAACTCATTGATCAGGCACTACCAGCATTAATCTACGCAGATGATATAGTGCTAATGGCCGACAACAAGGAAGATTTGCAGAGGTTGATGGACATCTGCGGTAATGAGGGAGATAGGTTAGATTTTAGATTCATGTTAGGAAAAATCAGTAGTCATGATTTTTAATGATAACAAAGGTAGTGAGCTTAGAATACAGGAAGTCACGCTAGAGATAACAGATAAATACAAATAACTGGGCGTATGGATAAGCAATGGGACCGAGTACCTGAGGGAACACGAAATATGCGTGACGACCTAAAGATAACAGGAATGCAGCAGTGATGAAAATAGGGCACTGTGGAATTACAATAGGTATAATGTTGTGAGAGGAATATGGAAAGGGGTCATGGTTCCTGGGCTGACGTTCGGCAACGCGGTCTTGTGCATGAGGTCAGAAGTTCAAGCAAGATTAGAAATTAGGCAACGTGAAATATGTAGGCTTGCTTTAGGAGCTCACGGGAATACACCAAACCAGGGAGTACAAGGTGATATGGGATGGACATCATTTGATGGCAGGGAAGCTAGCAGCAAGATAAAATTTGAGAAGCGATTGAGAGAAATGGGGGAGGAGCGTTGGGCTATGAAGGTTTTCAGCTACTTGTACATGAAGAATGTCAATACAAAATGGAGGAAGCGAACCAGGAAATTGACTGGTAAATACTTAGAAAACAGCAGGTGGCCAAACCAGAAAGAACTATCGGTTAAAAAGGAACTGCAGAAACGGAGACTGACATGTGGAGAATTGGCATGATTAAGAAGTCCGCACTAGAGATCTATCGAACTTTTAAGCAGGAAATTGCCAAAGAAAGAATCTATGATAATACTCAGGGTAGTTCTCTACTGTTTGAGGCCAGGACGGGAGTATTGCGAACCAAGACATATCGGGCCAAATATGAAGAGGTAGACACAATATGCAGTGCGTGCGAAGAGAAGAAAAAACTGCCGAAACACTTGACAATGCTCTGTAAAGGGCTTCACCTTATAGTTCAAGATGATGGCAGCAGAGTTTTTCAAAGCACTGGTGTTTAGGGACAGGGAGGGCAAAATAGACTTTAAGCGGGTAGACTTAACTAGAAGGAGGTTATCTGATTGGTGGCTAAAGTCAAGGCACGATTAAAATTAAACCCTTCACTTCAAAGTACCCGTCCAACTTTACTATTTAAAGGGGACAAAAAAAATCTAGTGGTTAGTTCACTAAGCATTACGGCTAGGTGACGTTAGCCGCCGCCCGATCTAAAGGGTACGGCCACATCCATCCATCTATCCAGCCAAGAATATGCTCTCTGGCTTGTTGCTCCAGGCCTAGTCAGGTAGATTTTCTGGCCTCACCGTTGAATTGTTTGCTCGGGTTGTGGCTTGCAAACATTGCGGTTTTGGGCTTCGTATCATCTTGTTCCGTCATCATGTCCTCCAAGTGGAGGACATGTCGCAGTGTGAGGAGGGAGTACGACAAGGCGCTGATAGAATGAGCTATCAGTCTTACCAGGCAGGCGGTTGAGAGCGCACCGAGGCAGCTGACGCACACCAGCACTATCCGCTTCCTGTATAATACAGGCTAGGGAATTATAGAAACACAGAGCAGAAATCAACTCTTGTGCCTCTCTCATGCACTCACAAGGCGGAACCTGCTTCGAACACTGAGGACCGAGCTAAGCAACACCATGCGTGACGATAAATCATGGTCTCCTATTGCAATAATGATTAAGGCACGCATGCAACTTAAACCATTGTCACGCAAGATGAATTCACAACACCATCGAAGTGAACCCAAGGCACGTGCTGATTATTATGTACGGTACTAGCGCTAAATTCATGCAGACGTTAGTTGGCGCTGCAGTAGGCCTAGTTGAAGGAATGGCCACAGCTACTGCTGTGATGGAGAACGGGCTCATTAACATCTTCATGTAGATTAAAACGGCTTACCCCGAAATGGCTGGGAGTGTCACGCTATCCCTAGCAGTGGCACATGCAGTTGCATATTTAACGATTACAGAAATGGCGTACCGATTTCCAAAGCACCTATCAATACTTCCGTCAAGGCGTAGCACCAAACACTTTATCGCACATTTCGGGAAACATTCCTTTTTTCTCCCAATCTGGTGGCTAGGCATGACTACGCCCAAGAATAAGCATGTTATTATGTATGTCGGAGGTATTTTCATCTGATCCCTGATAACTTATTTCCCTAAACCCATGGAAAAAAAAGAAAATAGAATTCGCACCTGTCATCACATTGCACCCCATCACAGGAATGGGATCAGATTGGCCTGGTGCTCAATACTCCCTTACGCTTAATCAGAGCTCGGTCTGGCACCAGCTTCAGACAAAACCATTTATAATCTCCTGCCTGGCACATCTGTTTTACTCTGCTCTCTCTCAACCAGAGTGCACCATGTACCTGTGGTTCACCCCTGGTGGATCTTTTTCACTGTTTGTGAATTGCACACAAAGCCCTTACTGGTAGATCCTATTCCCAATTCTTCACTATTCTCACGGGAGGCCACTCTTTGGGCAGCTTACATCACGACATGTGCATGTCATGATGTCAGTGCCGTCTTTTTCAGAGTCGGCGCGGTCTTTTCTTTCTCTTTTGCTCCTTCCCTGTCCTGTGTTTCTGGTGTTGCGCTGCAAACAAGTGAAGATGTTAAGAACACCAGATGTTCAAAATTTGCTTCTCATTAATATATCGTGGTTTTGGGAATTAAACCCCAGATATATTGAAAGAAGATGCATGAAAAGGGAAGGATGATATTGGAAACTGGCAAAAAAGGGATGACAGACTTCTTAGCTATGCTGCCATTGAGATTTTCAGCTGTTCACGCAATTCTCACACGTGGCTTTGATGCAGCTATGCACATATCACACAAGCATGCTGACTGTACAGTTAGTATAACTGCAACCTTCATGTACCCAGCCTTCATGTACCCTCTATGACATTTCAGAACATCTGAGTCAGTGTTAGCATCAAGTTATGTTCTTCATGCTGGGGAACCAGTGTGATGAGTTACCATTTCTACAGAATGAAGCCCTGTCTACCTGGAACAAGCTGCAAGATATATAACTAAACGGCCCTTTTCAGGGCCAGTCAATCTCTGTCCGGCTTGGATGCACCAACTGATTCCCTTTATCATCAACCCTCAATAAAACTAGCAAATGTTTGTACATGTGCAAGCAGTGTCATTCAATATCTTAGGAAATGCTTGTGAAGCAATTTCAAGGAGAATCGTTTTTCTGATCTCATAGTGAGGCATTAGGAACACCTTAGTCACACCAAATGCCATTATTCAATGAGAGGAACAAGAGAAATATTTCACTGGGAACTATGAAGTAAACAAAAAAACAAATGTTTTCAGATACTGCGAGATCATTTCATAAAAAAGCTCAGAAGTTGCTATGTGTGGCCACCATTAATCTGTACAAGCATCGTGTGGTTACAAAATTCTGTACCAAACATAGGTTCAGCTTTCTGGAATAGACCGCGCTGCACAAGCTAGCTCAGTGCATGCACTTCTGTACCCTGCCAGAGAATATTTTTACCACCAGTATGTTGTAACGTGAAGTGAAATGGTGATTGCATACTAGGGCGCGTCCTGCAGGACCCCAATAAAGTTGTTTCACTTGATCGGTTGGTGTGCTGTAAGCAGAACATTTCCAAGAAAAATCGTATAGTTTGGAGGAGGACTTAAGCAAGGAAAGGTGTAGATAAAACACTGGATTCACTGGCATTATCCTCACCAAGTATAACATTGTTTTTCTGGTGAAGCTTTGTGTCTGAACAGCGAGCAGGATAAGCTGGTAAAAACATGCAAAATGGGAAGTCTAGCACAGCAATCTGTGCAGTACTGCTCATTTCATGGAGCATTAATTTCACAGGCTTTGCTCATTGTTAGCGTTAAGCCTATATTATGTCCACTGCAGGGTGGAAGCCCAATCAATGTTCCCTGTCCTGTATGAGCCAATTCATATTATGGCTGATAATTTCTCGATCTCATTGGAACTAATCACCTGCCAGCCTCTGCTACATTCATGTGTCCTAATATAAATTAATTGACATTACTGACCTGTCATCCATCCTTTTTTCTCATTCCCAACTAATGCATTCATTTTTGATAAACTCTGCTTTCTTCCCATGTCTTAATATTATGCTAGCCTTTTTTCATTTTTCTGAAACATTATCTTTGCTCAGAAGCTAGAAGTTATCAGAAAGAACATAACGACATTCTACCTCCTGAGCATATGGCATCATCAATACAAAAATGTAATAAAAGTGAGAAAACATCCTATCTATATAAGAGGCCCTAAAATACTGCAGGAAGCAACAAATAAACTGGTATTTGTATAAAGGCAGTGACAAAAACTTTGACTACTGTCACTTATTCTGATTCTTGGGACATCTTTTTTAGTACATCATAACACATAATTACACATTTACACAATTTACACAGAGGAATTGCCACCACGTGCATTGAGGCCACCCTTCAGAAGTCATGTGAGCACAAGGATGAGGTAAGCCTTAAAAACCAGATTAAAAGACTAAAGGATGCTGGATATCCCAACAGCACCATCACACCCGTGTGCTAAACCCTCCTGCAGAAAGTCAAGTTAAACAAAACAGGACCAAAATAAAAACAGAATGACCAAAGATCTTTGCATGCTATACCGTACGTACATAAGGTGTTTCACAATATAAAGAAAATAGCGAGCCGATATGATTTTATCTTGTTATTTGCCATCCCTTGCAAGTTTTCAAAAGTGTGTGTACTAAAAAGCAACAGGAATAGCCATTATTTCACCCTTCATCACGAGAATAGGTATACTGAATGCCAATATAATGTTGTGTATGAGATACTATTGACACGTGGAAACAGTAAACATAAGACAAACTGGGCAATGCCCCAATGTTTGAGCAAGACAGCATGCTTAAAATGTTAAGAATGGCTATGGTAGTCGCATGGCCATACACTGTAAAGAATGTAAGTGCAGTTCTATGTTTCATAAAACACTGTTTTTGAAAAAAGCAAGAACAAGAAATGAAAGAGAGACTGGAAAGCATTTTCTTGTCAGGAAGGCCATGGATCAGTGCATCAGTATACCTTCACTCATCCATTCGGAGAGAGAGTATTCTTTTCTCAGTTAAGATTATATTATCATGGTCTCACATGTGTCGTTGTGCATGAGCACTGTTCTTGTACTCTGTAAAAAAGTGGGCGTAGTACCTTCAATAAAATTTAGTTGGCAGTCAGCGCTCTTTCCTGTCCTTTTTGTCTCTTCCTGAACTTCTCTCACTGTTACTAGAACACAACCACGATGAACCAACTTGCCCAGATTAAGCTATTGTTGACGAAAAGTCAGAGCATGAAAATACTTCAGGGGCTCAGAACCTCCTCACTACCAGTCCAGTTACGGCCCTGGTCTATGTGTTCCAAGAGTGAAGCACTAGTGGAGCTATCTAACTACCTAACGGTGAAGAGGGTTTGTGTATACTCGAGCTTGTTTCATGACATGGTGAGAGGTGGCAGGTTGTTGAAATAATATGCTGTGTGGGAGGTCAAGATTTTGATTGAGAACGCTGAGTATGAGCCAGTGACATTAGGCGTTCAAGACTTTTTGCGATATTCACTCTAGCATAGGACCTTGGTTGGTGGTTGACGTGTGCATTTGATCACATTGTAGTCTTCCATCATAATTTTTTTGCCACTTGGCGTCGACGCTCTTGAGTTGTACCAAAGTATTAAGCATCCAGGTACAAGTATCTTCTGTCAGTGTTTCAATGAAGAGCTGAATATGAGTAATAGCTTCCATCGATACTTCTGGCATTGGTGTATGCACATTTCTTTTGAAGTTCTCTTGTAAAAAAGGCATTAAAGGTATGTTTTTGTGACTTTTTAGTGTTGGCCAGAACTGCTGGTGTGTCCGAACGGCTCTTCGATTGGTTGTGGTGTTGTCTTGTTCAGGGCCACAGAGCTTTCAGTCTTTTTTTATATTTGCCTTCACACTTCACAGGAATGCTCTTTGCATGCTTCTTCAGTACTTTGTATTATTCCTAAAGCATTGACTTCCAGATTTTGATTGTGGTGCTTTAATCTAGTGTTCAACTTCACGCTAGCTTCATTTGCACGCAAAGCAAGAACTCAGGAGTATGGTAACTTTTGCTATGGGTTTTCCCTTCTTCAGTCTACTGTATTTTTGCCTGTGTTGTCTAAGCGCTGACAGCCTCGTGCAACAGCGTTTATTTTTGTGCACTTATTGTGTGCCAATGACTTATTTGCCTCCTCAGCTAAAGACTTTTTGTATTATAAGAGAAAGCTCTGTCTGTATTGCTTTTGTCATTTGCTGATGGTGTATCTTCAGTATCTTTTCTCAGTGTACACTATACTTGAATGGAAGAGCAGCATGACTACCTTCAGCTGTTAGCAGGCTTTTAGCTGCTGTAATACTGATTGATGCTCCTTTCTCGGGCGTTCTATTTTGGATGGTTGGCATGTCATTGCTTCTTTTAAACTTTAAAACTGCAGGTGCACCTTTTTTTGGTTACACCTGGTATCTTTTTCCAGTGGTTATATATATATATATATATATATATATATATATATATATATATATATATATATATATATATATATATATATATATATATATATATATATATATATATATATATATATATATATATATTGCTAACTGTGAAACAAGGCCTCTTTACGTTAGGTGCACATCAGGTGGGAAGAGTACTTCTATTACTTGCCAAGATTGTGGCCCCTTATGGTGGGAATCATAATGCACTGTTGATGTGTCAAATTCACATAGCATAATTCCAAAGCACTCGATCAATATCCAAGGAAGAAAATTATGTTCTTTTGCGTGAGTTTCAGCAACTCATAGTAATTTGTATGTAAATGAATACTTCATCATTATTGGCTGTCATGTTTTATAGAAGCACATGTGCTTCGTTAATAACAAAAAACACGCACGCTCACGCCACTGCAGTGGCGTGAGCGTGCGTGTTTTTTTTTTTTTTTGTTATTAACGATTTGCCCTATGCATTCACGTTTCTTCTTTTTTTGTGTGTCGTACTTCTCGTATCGCGCAGCCTACCGTTTTGGGCACACGTAAAAAAAGTACATAAAAAAGAAGCGTTCCACGCCGAAATTCGCGTTCGCAACGAGCTGGGCACCGACAGGATGCCCTACGACGCCCACACACTCCGCAACACCTTACCAACCGTTCGCTGCGATATTGTTGGGAATTCGTGTGGTCGTTGCATGAATATAGCGCGTGCGTGCGTGCGCACGCGCGTCTGTGTGTTAGATCACGGCAACTGCATATGTTGTATGATTCAGTCACCATAACGCAACTGACGACCCCCGCTCTTCCCACACGTCAAGCAGCAGCAAGTGCCGTTAACCGTACTGTGCTGTGAACGCAAAACAGATTCGAATAGGTCGCGTAGATAGCTATCCCGACACATGATACGATAAGATTTGCGTCAGATATTGGACGTCTACATGCACGCGTAAGACAGTGGTATCCGCAGCAGCTTCGTCATACGTATGGATAGCACCGCATCGGACGTCACGTCTGACAGAGAAACTTGATCGGTAATTTTTCCTCACTTAAAAAGTCTACCTTGCACAACTTCAACCAACGATTATGCATTTCAACGAGCTGTGCATGGTTTAATGATTGATTGATTGATATGTGGGGTTTAACGTCCCAAAACCACCATATGATTATGATAGACGCCGTAGTGGAGGGCTGCGGAAATTTCGACCACCTGGGGTTCTTTAACGTGCACCCAAATCTGAGCACACGGGCCTACAACATTTCCGCCTCCATCGGAAATGCAGCCGCCGCAGCCGGGATTCGAACCCGCGACCTGCGGGTCAGCAGCCGAGTACCTTAGCCACTAGACCGCCGCGGCGGGGCATGGTTTAATGACGAAAAGATAGTTCTAATATTGTGCCCGGCACATATATTACTCTCTCTCTAACTTGAAAAAATCGGCGCGTGAATTGGGGCCAGAACAGCGCCAAAAAGCAGCACACGCAGAAATTGGCTCATATTCTAATATTATGACATCGTGATGTTGACTTTCAGCTGACGCCGGCAATAACGTTCAAACGGCGGGCCAATAATGCCGGTCTTATTGGATGGCTCCGCCCATATTGGCTTGCTACTTGTACAACCTGGCCCGATGTGTCCGTTCTAATAGGCCGGCACAGCCTATATGGGCGGAAAGTTCTGAAAGCTGGCCCAATATAACCAATCTAATAGACTGGCACAGCCATCATTGGCGGAATGTTGTTAATGCTGGTCCAACATAGCCGATCTATTCGGCTGGCAGAACCAATATTGGGGGTACGTTGTCAACGCTGGTCCAACGTCGCCGTTCTATTTGGCTGGCATAGCCAATCTTGGCGGTACGTTGTGAAAACTGGGCCGTTCATGGGCCAGGCAATGCCGATCTATCCCCAATATTGGACCAACCTTCTGTGCTGCCTGGGCGAAGCCCAGAAACTGCAGAGGAGGCGGCAATTGCTCTAGCTACCACAACGTGCTTGGATGCAGCTGTGGTATTTACAGACTCTCAAGCTGCCTTGCGAAACTATAGCAAAGGTCGTGTGTCTATCCAAGTAATTCATATATTGAGCGCCGAAGCATTACGATGCCGTTCACCTGTGTGACATGGGTTCCTGGGCACGAAGGGCTGGAGGGAAATGAGGCGGCTCAAGCCGCGGCCCGCAAACACGCCTACCGGGCCACCCCTTCCTGCTTTCTAGACGCCAGGACTGGGTCCATGGAGGCTTAGTCGTTGCCTAAGACTTACTGTGCAATACTGCAACACCACAGTCTGGCGCGCAGAGTGTATTCACCACCACACTCGAACCTCAAAAAAGAGGACAGCACCATACTGAGAAGACTGCAGAGCAACATGTACACACACGGCGTACTAATGCACCGATTGGACCCAACAATACACGAATATGTTTGCCCGATTCGCGCCGTACCTGACACGTTGGCCCACCTGATCCTCGAGTGTCCATGCAATGAAATTACAGATATATCGCATCTGCTGAACACCATTGATGCTGGTGAAGAAAACGAACACCTTATCGAAACGTGGGACGCCAAGCTCACCTTGGAGGACCTGGACCAACAACGACGCCTCGTCGCCAGGGCCGAGGAGGCAGTGAAGGCCAGAGGGTTCCTGAAATGAGGAGACTTCCCAGCAAAGGTGAACGTGGAACCTACACCGCTACACCGTTCGGAAATAAATGTTTATTCCTTCTCCTCCTCGGGTCTGTCGCTTGTGTACGCCATTATTCGTGTCATACCATACCAGTTTTGCAACATACCATGTGAACGAAACCACCGCAAGAGCTGCAGGACCATGATATGTAAATCATGACGTTCATGACATCCCTGTCATAATTTTCATGTTATGACTACTCAAATATGTTCTTAAAACGGTCATGTTATGCCATACCTAGTTTGTAATTGATATTGCCACAGGAAATTACCATTGCTCCGCGCAACGCGGACGTTGGGAACCAGAGAAACGCTAACGGCGCGACTACGAGCGACGAAGCCAGCCGCAATGCACGAGCCGGCCCTGCATGCGCCCGGTACTCCGCCGAACAGCCAACGCGCGTGAAGAAGAAAGAACGAGGGTGCTCGAGGCAGAGCCCCACGAGGACTACCGCCCTTGGATCTTGATTGCTGTGCGTCGTTCACTTTGGGCACAAGTTCACCCTTAATAAACCGTGTAAATAGAACATCGTTGTTGTGAGGCTGCTACATTCGTTACATATTTGGTGGAGGTGCTGGGTAGATGATTCCAACCCCCACAAGAGAGCGAATTCCAAGCCATGACCATCCGCAAGCCGCGGAGCTTATGCCGGTGCACCATCAAATCAGTCACCACATTCGAGGGGATTCACCTGAATTTGGACCACTTCCCCCTGTGCCAAGGGCATCAGCGACGGAAACAAGAAACGCCACCACCATGACTAGCCAAGTTGCACCATCACAGCTCATTGTCAGTCAGCCCGTCATACCGAAGGTGTTCCATGGTAACCCGTTCGAGGACGCCGAAGACTGGCTGGATCGTTTCGAGAGGGTGGCGAACATAAACCAATGGAACGAAGCAGGCAAGTTGCGCAACGTATACGTCTCTTTGGAAAACGCAGCGCGAGTGTGGTAGGAAAACCACGACGCATATTTGACGTCCTGGGAAGAGTTCTGGCGGCAGCTACTGTGTATGTTTGGCAACAATGATCGCCGGAAAAAGGCAGAAGCAGCTCTTTGTGCGCGGAATGTACGCACAAATGAGACTGTCGCTATGTACATAGAAGACATGTCCCGCCTGTTCAAGCGAGCTGATCCCAACATGACTGAAGACAAGAAGGTGCGTCATCTCATGCATGGGGTAAAACAAGAGCTGTTCGCGGGACTCGTTCGCAATCCGCCGCGCACTATTCTTGAGTTTCGGTCGGAAGCAACAACAATAGGAACGGCGCTGCAGCAGATAGCCCGACAATACAATCGTGACGTAACCTGTACATCAGCAGGGGTCTTCTCGGCAAACGTTGTCGATAATCTTGACACTCTTCGGGAGCTTGTCCGGTCAGTTGTCAGGGAGGAACTACGCAAGCTGCAGCCACCCGCTTCACCGGAAGTGTCTATTGCGGATGTTGTCCGAGAAGAAATTCGGCAGGCCATACGGGAGCCGCAAAGAGATGCACCACCGACACGACGCGCGGTAACTTATTCTGAGGTGCTCAGGCGGCCTGCTGTCCACTGTGCGCCTTTCGAGACACCTGGTACTTACGCACCGACAACACGTAGCACGCGCCATATCGTAGAGGCAACTCGCAGCGCACCTCTTTCCGACAGAGACAAGACCTCGGAAAAGAGATGTATGGCGATATGCGGAACGTAGGCGCCTGTGCTTCCACTGTGAAGAGGCTGGCCATCTTTACCAGTTTTGCCGATATAGCCAAGCTGGTCTTCAAGGATTTGCGCTCAACTCACCGTGTCCGCAAAACGGGGAAAGGCCGTCTGACATCGAGGAATACCTGTGCTGACGTCAGAGCTTCGACCTGCATCGTCGTCATCAACCGTGCTCACCATCCCCTCTACCTCACGTTCTTTCCAAACGCACCTAGCATCGTTCGCCTAGTCCAAACTCGGGGAACTGAAGTGGGCGACCTGTAGAGGCTAGGCCGCTGATGATTCGAAATACGAAGATCCTCCACTGCGACACCAGCGTGACGACGATGACGACTGTCTCCAGGTAAAGAAGTGAAGTAATGAGAAGATAACTTCTGACTTGCCGTTGGTAATGGACGGGCTAGAGCTCATGGCTTTAATCGATACCGGTGCGGATTACTCTGTGATACGCTACGATTTAGCGAAGTGCCTCAGGAAAGTTCTGACCGAATGAAGTGGACCTCAAGCACGTACGGCAGGCGGTCACCTTATTACGCCTCTCGGCAGATGCGCCGCAAGAGTGGAGATACGAGGTTTACTTATGTTGGTGACTTTGTTGTCCTGCCCGTATGTTCGAGAGAAGTTATACTCGGAATGAATTTTCTGCAAGCAAATGGTGCCACTATTAGTTTGCAGAGGTCCAGCGTATCATTTTCGACGGAACAAGCTATGAAGGCAGCTCGAGCAGACGAACATTACACCACTCCAGTGCGCATTGTCGATGATGATGTGACTGTACTGCCGCAGAGCAGTGTAATGGTTCTACTCAGAAATGATACGTTTGGTGACTACGAAGGTGTGGCAGACAGCACCATGGATGTTTTCCTGAAAAGAGGTGTTTGTGTGGCACGAGAGATTATCCAGCTACGAAACGGGTACGCAGACGTCCTCTTGACAAATTTCGGGAACGAATTCGAGCTCATCGCAAAAGGGACAGCCATAGCCTTTCTTCGTGAGGTTTGTGAAGCCACAGAAATATGCAGCCTTGAAACAACGTCAACAGATATGAAACCAACATCTGATGTCTTCGACGTAATATCCGTAAATCCTAATCTTTCAGTGATCCAACGTCAACAGCTATACGACCTTGTACGGGAATTTGGCAGCTGTTTCTCTAATAGTTCAGAGGTACGACGCACAATTAATGCAAAACACAGAATCGTAACAGACGAGACAACCAGGCCGGTACGCCAGCACCCGTACCGCATTTCACCAAAAGAAAAGGAAGTCATCATGAATCAAGTACAGGAGATGCTTGAAGATGATATTATTCAACCTTCTAGCTGTCCGTGGGCATCTCCTGTAGTACTTGTCAAGAAGAAGTAAAACACGCTAAGATTTTGCGTCGACTACCGGAAATTTAATGCAGTCACTAAACGGGACCTACATCCCCTCCCACCTATTGACGACACATTAGACAGACTTCACTGTGCCAAGTTCTTTTCATCACTAGATCTGAAAAGTGGATACTGGCAGATTGAAGTTGATGAACGTGATCGCGAGAAGACTGCTTTTGTTACCTCGGACGGACTTTATGAATTCAAGGCTCTCCATTTTTGTCTCTCTTGTGTGCCGGCAACGTTCCAACGCATGATGGACACTGTACTTTCGGATTGAAGTGGCAGTGTTGCTTAGTGTACCCTGACGACCTGGTCATCTTCGCCGCAACGTTCGAGGAGCATATCAAGCGCCTGTGATCAGTGTTAGAAGCAATCCGTTCGGCAGATTTAACCATCAAGCCAGAGAAGTGCCAATTCGGTTTCGAAGAGCTTTGATTTCTTGGGCACGTTGTCAGAGCCCACGGTGTGCGCCCTGATTCCTATAGACAGCCGCCGTTGCAAGGTTCCCGGTGCCAGCAGACAAAAAGTCAGTACGGAGATTCCTAGGTCTCTGTGCTTACTACCGACAATTTGTCAGAAATTTCTCGCAGATTGTAGAACCCTTGACGAAACTTACGAGAGAAGATGTACCTTTCCAGTGGGAAACAGAGCAACAAAGCGCCTTCAAGGAATTAAGAAAACGGTTGCAACTGCCCCCAATCCTTTCTCATTTCGATAAAACAGCTGACACGGAAATACACACAGACGGCAGCAACCTCGGCCTAGGATGCATTCTAATACAGTGGCAGAATGGCGAAGAAAAGGTGATAGTATACGCCAGCCGGACTCTAACAAAGGCAGAGACCAATTATTCGGCCACAGAGAAAGAATGCCTTGCCCTCATCTGGGCCATCAGTAAGTTTCGGCCTTACTTGTATGGTAGACCATACAAGGCAGTCAGCGATCACCATGCCCTTAGCTGGCTCGTTCGTTACAACAACATTATCGAAACGGCCAGGAGAGCTAAATGTCGTTGGCGGCTAGATAGATAGATAGATAGATAGATAGATAGATAGATAGATAGATAGATAGATAGATAGATAGATAGATAGATAGATAGATAGATAGATAGATAGATAGATAGATAGATAGAAAAATAACCGCAGTTTCCCGAGTGGGAACACTGGTTTGCATGCGGAGCATATAGGTTGAACTGCGATAAATGTGGTTTGTAATTTGTGGCATGCGTGTGTGTTATGAGTGAACACGAGTGAACACGCACGTACGCGGGTATGCTGCGAAAGAAAATGTTTATTGATGACACGCTTTGGGTATTTTGAGCAAGATAGCTTTATTGTCCGTAAACTGAAGGGTGAGTGGGTCTGGTTGCAGCAGTCGAAGGTCGAAATTCGCAAACACGTGGTCAATGCACGTCCCGCAAACCGTGATTGAATGATGTTTGCCGTCGAGAATTGCTCATTTCAGCGAGTGCCCCGACTGCACCTTGCAGCTGTGGCCGAAGCTCAGGTCGAGGAAGTCGCGCTTGAAGCGAGCGTTGGGCATGGCGTACTGCTTGGCTCGCCTCGCCGCTATTGCGGTGAACTCGCGCTCGCGTGGGCATCGAGATCGGCCTCGCGGCATCGACGCTTGCACGCGGCTTCACCTTCCGGATTCTCTTGCCGATGCTTACGCCGCGCGGTAGCTTCGCGTTCTCAAAGCTGGTAATCTTCCGCTCGATGTTGACGTATCGCAGTTGCTTCACGTTCTCGGAGCTGGGGATCTTCCGCTCGACGCCGACATTTGCGTTTCGCATCGCGAGCTCTTCTCAGCGCGGCCTTGTCCACGGACGAAGTGTCGTCGGAATTGCTTGCGGTTCCACCAACACATTGGCTGACGCTATTGGAAGGGACGTCAGTAAGTGTGTTTGCGGATTCGTTAGCATATATTTTCACCGGTGACATCAGACGTGGAGCGACCGCACAAACCAACCGACGAAGGGCGGCGCGCCCCGACACTTGGTTATTGATAGCGAGCGCTGGCCCCGGCCTGCGCATGCGCGCGTTAGCATACAGCTGGCGCACGTAACACTAAACGTCGCGTGGCGCGCGGAAGGGAGAAGTGAACGCATCACAAAATGTGTTGAGAGGAGGAAGGGATGCACAGATGGCTGGCGGAGTAGGAGGGGAGGTTGCGGACGGCGACGGCGCGTTACTAGCCCCTAGTATAACATGCTCCACATGTAATAGACAGATGCGCGCAAAGTCGCAGAAGTTCGCTAAGAAATGTTTCGCATTTCATAATATCGTATCCTGCGTTTTGATCTTCGGTCATCCTGTTACTGCGGCTAGTGTGTGCCGCAAACGCCGCTCCTATGGAGCACATGATCCTTGCGTTTGACGTGCGTGAGTTCCGACGAAAGATTGACTGAGCCACGCCAGTGCTTGGGACTTGTTGACGAACTTGTCTTATGCAGCCTTGATGTCGAGAAAGCATTCGCGTATTTCGACTTTGAAAGCGTTTTAAAACAACGAAAGAACAAGCACTCGTCGCACAATGCGAATTGCGTAACGAGTGGGTCGTGCAATGTTCCAACGAATTAGTAAAGCTTGTTTTCTTTCAGCTATAAACTGTGGCGCATACCCATTTTAGGCATAATTCATTATCGTTATCTTTCACTGAATGAACAATTGGCACAAAATTCCTCGCAATAATTTAGCGCATAACATGCTTCTAGGAAGAATGACAAAAAATAGCAAAGCGAATGCCAGCCTACTACCCTGAAATTTTTAATAATAGTGCCGTAGTGGGCACCAAGCGAGTGTGCTTGCAGCAGTTACCCAATGAGCGTTTAGAAAAAGCTGAGAGAGGCCGCTCTTCCAGCTTTCGCTGTTACTGTGCTGCGCCTGCTGCGCTGACCTGGCGTTGTTTTTTCTTATGAGCACCTGCCGAGCCCGATTTGTGGTTGAAGAGTGTTGATGTTGAAATTTCTACTGGAAGTATATACAGAAAGAGTACCTATAAATTCGTGGTTGCAATTCAAGACGCTTTTCCTCAGCCCATTGTATCCCCTAAACCAAGTTAACTGCGTGAATTACATCAAACTTATTAACGACAACAGAGATACCACCTTGAATATCCGACAAAATTAATAAAACATTTTTATGTAAGGTGAATATAGGCGATTTCTTATCTTCGACGCCATAGTTGTAACAGGCTGGTAAGCCGTAAGGTGTATCTATTTGAGCTTCTAAAACGTGCATGTTGCAGTAAAACATCGAGACAGTAATTTTCACAGCAACTGATGTCACTATAATTTTCTACCAGTAGAGGAAGGTAAGTTGTAAATAGCCATGGCCGCCATTCTCTTGTCAACGTGCACTGCAGGACAAGGGCCTTTAACATGTTTCTGCAAATAAAATGCTCCTGTATTTGGAAGGGCAGTCAGCTAAAGCGGCCTTTTGCGGAAACAGATTTCGCTCAAACCACTGTTGCAGTGTTACAGGTGAAAAGGTCGTTAGTCGATGTTCTACCGTCGGAGATGCGGCTGACTTCCTAAATGCTTTGTCGATGCGAGAGCCCCTTTATTCAAGCACAGACATTACATACTAACTCGACAGGTACAATTTTTATATATTTGCCCCATAGGTACCATTTATGTCTCTAATAGATGTTACCAAAGCACATAAGGAGTGTTTAGAAAAAGCAAGTACTAGATGTCCACTGCTAAATATACTACCATAACAGTCCTCCGCGCTATCGTTCTTGGAGACCACGTGTGAATGGTACGTGTGAAAACTACGCCAGGTGGAGGCTAGACCAAGAAAATAATGTTTCTGAGTTTTTTTTTGTTTCGAAACTGTTAACTAAGCTCCAATGTCAGCCTTGCTTGAGTTCTGTTGTCTGCACATTTGATTACGCAGAAGATGCTATGTATAAATTACAGAGATATACATTATACTGCGAGCAAAATACCTTGTTTCACTCATTTTTTTCATTATAATATTACTTGCAATGATATTTTTTTTTAATCTCCACAAGTTGTACGTTCTTCAATTAGTCAGACGTTCTCGAACGTCTGACTTAAATGCTTCAGCATGCTATGGCTGCTGCCAAGGAGTGGTCCTATACTTTCCATGTTTAATGAAAAAAATATAATGAGACTGCTTTTTATTTAATACTGAATGTACTGTTCTGTTTCGAATTTAAACCTACTGATATTTCATGCACAGGATGCGGCTGTCTAACAAGGCTCTCTGATTTATCTAATGTTTAAAATTTTATTACCAGCTCAATTATGTATTGTAGCGCTCATTTTTTGTATATAAGCCCACACTGGAACGAATGGATACGTAGTTCTGTGCTATCTTGTGCTCAACAGTGACGCATCTTTCTATAGGTGAGATGGTACTGCTTGCTGTCGATGTAGCTCGCATTTTCTCAGTTTAGATAAAACTAGTGAACAATATTGATATGCATGTCTTGCTTTTCAAAGAAAGGTTCTTTATAGAATTAAGGGCTTAACGAGAATATATTCATAAATAGCCTTTTGCACTCACGAAGTAGTACCTCAAGAATTGAAACATAATTATTCAGTTCGTTGTATTATCTTTTGTACTCTACTTCAATCGCGTGACATTATGGGCAAACCACTTTCTAGGCTACGTTCCATGGAAGACTATTTTTAATTTTACCGCTGCGTATGTGATGTGTTCTTCCATAGAAACTCCCTCTGGTTAAAACAATGCTTGTATTGTTGTGATGTTGAGCCCATTGAATTTTATAGAAATACCTACGCATATATACTTTCCTAATGGTGGCATTTTCAATGTAACTCCTTCGCTACCGTTTCCATCTCCCCCTAGCTCAAGACAACATGAGTCCACCACTTGGAGTGAATCTGCTGGTGATAGCTGCAACTGGAATAGGTAATCCGCTTGAACTCTTTAGAAACTAAG